>JAFIRS010003125.1:0-154714 GCA_018342105.1 Gonioctena quinquepunctata | reverse complement strand
TTACCTCTACCGTCCATATACCTAGCCAATTAAAATAGGGGAGTGCCGCACAAGTTGCCAACTTAAAAAAAACTCCAAAAGTTCTGCCTCTCGAATGGCAATTGTTTGACTTTGGTTGAATGGAAAATCGCCAATTTGATATATCATTTCAATTACTTTTGGTCACAGTTGGTAGTACAAACAATATTTGGTGAAAAAATGATTGAATAAGAGAAAACAACACAATAACAATTGATAACAACGGAAGTCAAGCAACAAGAGAAAGAAGTGGCGTTCTTCTACGTTAAGCATCGTGACAGATGACAGTCGATAATGCACGAAAGCACGAATCAGATTGGGACAGGAGTTACGATAGTGCCTTCGCAGCCCTTGGTTCGGAAAACACTACTCGTTGTTTGAAACCAATTTTGTGTTGAATAACTCTTTTTCAACGTTCACCTTTTTGCACAATTAAAGATTTACCTTACTCAATACTTTTAATGAAAATTGAAAATGCAGGTTACAAGTGCCAAAAATGGAATGGTCAAAATACATATCTCAGTTAATTTATAACAATAAACAAATAATAAAGGTATTATAGTTCTTTCGTTGATCTTCGGCAAGATAATTTACGGTGAAAGCTTGATCAGCAAAGATAAATCTCGGTCTGCAATTTGTCCAGTCGCCATGAGGTCTGGGTGGCAGGGCCGGACTCAGGAAGGTAACTCCTCCCTCCTTAAGATGAAGACTGAGGTAGGTCTGGTTGGCCAAGCTTCATGTCCTCCATATGGGTTGGTTGTTGGCATCGCTTAGAACGGTTATACTGTCATGGAGTATATGGGTAGCAATTTTTGTAGTAAAATGCTACTCCAAAGGAAATAATAAAGCATAAAAGAATGCAAATGAGGATAATACTCCATACAGGTGAAGAGCTAACTTTTGGCTCATTAGGAAGTTGGAACTGATGGTGAGATTGTATTATTGAGGTAAAATGTTTTATTTCATCTGGGTTCATTTTTGAAATAGAAATTGGGGTTGGTCTCAAAAGTAATTGAGAAAAGTGCAAAGAAGACAATTGGATAATTTTTGTTGGTGATAATTCGGAAGGTCCATGTTGGAATTTTTCGCCATTTATGATAAAATGACAATTTTCAGGTATGGAAATGATATAACTTCCAGGCTGGATCTCGTGGTGGTTTTCCATGGTACAGCTCTCAGTGATGATGATGTTGGTTCCAGGTCGAAGTGTACATCATACATTGAACAATTAGCAGGTTCATTCTTGATAGTTATGTTCAAAACGCAATTTTCTTCTTTTTGTAGGTTATTCTTGCAGTAGAAGGTGTTCTCGATTTCGTCACAGGGTTCTTCATCATACTGATAAAGCTCTTCACTCTCATTGAGGATTAGGTGAGGTTCTGAGGGTAATATAATTTTGTTTTGAATAGGTATAGGGTAAATAAAGTAGGTTTTAAAAGAAATAGGTTTCAATATTGGAAAATGGATGAGAAAAATAATTTTCTCTCTAGTAAATACTGTTTGTATTCCTAAGAAATTATAATAACTATGTTGATTTTTAAACCTTACCAACTGATTTTGAGGATAAAGATTATTTATTTTGTTAAAAATTGAATATACATTTGTCAGAGAGAGAAAAGTAGGGTGAACCCTATTGATATTTGCAAAAGTAATGGCATTAATAATTTGGTCTAATTGACTTTGAAAAGTTATTAAAAAATCTATTAACAGATGTAAAGCATTGATTTCATTAACTTGATTTTGAAATGTTTTTATCAGTTGAAAACTTGCTAATACATTGAATTTAATTTGGTAATGGGTGTCATTTGTTTTTGACATCATTTCTTTTGCGAAAGAAAGTTATTCATTCAGTTCGTCTCGAATTAATTGATCATTTTTATTCAAATATTGGATCATTGAATTTATTCTTTCACCATCTTCATGGTCTAAAGTACCAAAAAGCCATTTGTGTATTTTTCCAACAAAGTTTATAAGTCCTCCTTTTTAGATGACATGTGGTTGTATAATTTGTGATAAATGGTCAACTTGTAACAACAATGTTTGTGCCTGTTGCATGAGTAAGTTTGATTGAGTGCTTAATGCATTTTTCTTGCTGAAAAACTCAATTTGAAATTGTAATTTGTTTCTAATATTAACTAATTCATTTATATTCATATAACTTGTGTTTACTAGTGATTATTTTAGTTAATTTCATTTCTATAGGCACTATAGGATTAGTTAACTTGTTAATGGACCCATTTATTGGATTCATTAATAATAGAAGGGATGGAAGTAAGAGAGATAATTTCATCTGAAATAAATTCAAAAAATGAAATTAATATTTTTTACGTTTCTTCATATTATGTTTGGAATATTTTGAAGTTTCAGTCCTAATTTTATTTTGGGTTTGGGCTACCGGTTGAATGTTAGTGAAAAGGGGAGCCAATTTGTCACGAGTTTGTTCCATGTGATAAACTGTATCATTTGTTGTCCAAATGGAGGGTTCGTGTCGGTTTTTATTGATTTTCTCAACTTCTCTAGCTTTTTTATTATTTATTGCGTCATTGATTTGTTCAACTTTTCTCTTAATTTTTTCTTTGTGATTTTGAACATACTTTGATATAATGTCTTTTTCAGATATGTCAAATGGATCTTTTGAAGAGAGATGTCCAAAAATGACTTCAAATGGTGTGTATCCAGTAGAAGAATGAATACAATTATTATAATGTAATATTGAGTATTTCATTAAATTTTGTTAAGATTGATTCGAATTTTGTCTTGTCTGGGTTCTAACGTGTTCAATTATGGTTGAGTAAAACCTCTCAATATAACTATTCGAATTTGGATTTTTGGGTGTGGTTAAATGAATATTTATTTTATGTAATTTGCAAAAATCTTTAAAGCTCTGATTATCAAATTTAGATCCTCCATCACATACTATTGTGTGTGGTATTCCATAGTGGGAAATAAAAGTTAAAAATCCGTCAAGTAAATTGATTCCGTTTATTCCTGGATAGGGTATGCTTGGGCAAATTTTGAAAATGTATCAATAATTGTTAGAAATTTTTCTTTTGAGATAGAAAGAGCATCTATGTAAATCATTTCAAAAGGCTTGGTTCCTATAGGAATAGGTTGAAACTCAAATTCATTAGGTTGTCGTTCATATTTAGATTTCTGGAAAATATTGCAATTATTTATATAATTTTTTACATCTCTCTCCATATTATTGGCCTAATCAATAATAATTTCTTTTTAGTGATTCTAGAGTTGTTGTGATTCCATGCTGACCAGTTTTATAAATATGATAATAATTAATTTTGTCAATTTGTTCTCTTTTTCTTTTCAATAACTTCAAGCATATTTGAACATTAAAGTATTTTTGAATTTATTCTTATTATTTTGTTGTTTTCAAAAATTGTTTTTCATGTTGTTGATTTGGAAAATGTGAATAATAGGTATGTAGTTTCTACAAAACACAAGTTCAGCTTTACTCTTTCAAAATCAGATGTCCTAGACATTTGAAAAGAAGTCGGATTTTTTCATAAAAATTTAACAAGTGTTTTTTTTATTTCTCATTTGAAAATAAGCCTTAGAAATATATTTTTCATTTTATATATGCTTGGTTATATTCATTTATTATTCAGGAGGTCTCCCTGGAATGCCACCTAAAATTTTCTATTCAGGAGGTCTACCTGATTTGTGATGTAAAGTTTTTATTTCAGGTGGTCTACCGCATTCGTGCAAGAACATAATTTTGGGTTTACCAAAATTCTGCGTTATGAATTATTTTCTAAAGGCTGGGTATGAAAAACAGTTTTCAATTTCATAATTCTCATACTCATTATTGGTTTGAATATTTTCGAAATTTTTAATTGGTTCTGATGGTTTGTTATTTTCTTCAACTATTGTTGGAAAATCACAAATTTTTTGAATGTTCGTATTTTTTTAAATATTATTTTTGTCGGATTTTATTTTAAAAAAAATCATATTTTTCCTATGTAGAAGAATTTGGAATTGAAATTGTAATAAAAGGTAATTTTCTTTGATCTGTTATACATTTTTCTCCTCTCCACGGGCTAGAGCAGAAAAATTTTGATCTGGGTTTTCGAAATTTTGAGTTCCTTCATTATTTTGTGGATCCTCGAATAGATATTGATAATCTTCATTAATAAGATTCAATGGGTCTGACTGTTCGTATGAATTTTCAATATAATTGTTATTTTAATACTGAGGTTCATTTATTGGATGATTTTCTTCAGAAATAAAAATTGGTCTGAATTGGGGTTGGAAAAACTGCCTTTGCTGTGGGTTCTGGAGAGTATTTACATTTCTAGTTACTGTAGACATTGGTGTTGAATTCTTGGGTTTCCAAACATTTGAATTATTTGGTTTTGTTGTTGATTGGTAAAAAACCTTTGTGGTATTTGTCTCGTTTGAATTTGTATAGGTTGACTAGGAAAATTACGATTCTGGTTTGAGAAATTTTGATTTGGGGAATGGTTTCGATTCGAGAAATTTTGACTTGGAAAACGGTTTTGAATCGAAAAATTTTGATTTGGAAAATTTTGAATTTTTTTTAATTTTGGTTATAATTTGGTTGAGGAAAACTTGAACTTATTTGTTGATTGTGTTGATTGTGGTGTTGATTGTGGTTTTTGAGCAGGCAATGGTATTTTGTAACTCGGTTGGAGAATTTACTGAAATTGATTTCTTTTTCCATCATTTACTAAACTTAAGAAATTTTCCTAAATAACATAATTCAAGGCCTCTTTCAACTTGTTAGGGTTTTTCAATCTAACTGCTATCTGAATCATAGCAGGTAAATTATTCAAAAATGTTATCAAAATTAATTTTTCTATGTTTCCAATTTGAGCCATTTTTCCATCTACTGTGAGTGTATTATCATTATTGATAGATGAAAAAATTAAACTTCTAAAATGCTGACAGCTAATACCAAAATTATATGAGTTTTCTTTTATAAGTAGTCAGCTTTAGAGAATAAAGTTCTTGTGACAGACAGGCAAAATATCTTTGGTCGGAAAATGAAATTCTCAATAAGTCTTTTATCTGTGTATCTGTGTAAGTTCATTCCTACTTGAAATCAAAGTCAAGGCTTTTCCTTTTAACTTGCTTATTATGCCTCTAAGAATTTATTTTTGTATGAATTCAGGTTGTAAATTATATTGTGAAAAAGTCTCATCACAAGCAGCACAAAAGTTGTTCAATTCACAAGGATCACCAGAAAAATTTGGTATGATATCCAAAAAGAGTCTTAGTTGTTGGTAATTAAATTCGGAAATAGAGTAATAATTGTGTTCTCCTAGAATAGTTCTCATCTGTTCACGTAATTCACGATTTATTTGTGAAATATCCCTAAATGCGTTAAACATAAAAATAAAATAAAAATATTTGCAAGAGAAAATGTTTCTTAGTGTAGGGAAGGGAAATGCAAATTTTGGGAAATGGTTATAGCAATGAGAGTGACTTACGGCTAAGTTTTCTTGTTTCTTCCTAATTCTAAACCAATCTTGGGATGTTGTCCCTCGGGTGGTTATCAGTGGTCCTCTGATTCGTTCCTGTTGCTGGATATTCAGATTCTCACTCCGTTTCTTCTTTTTTCTTAATCCTAAACCAATCTTGGGATGTACGATCCTTCGAATGGTTGTCAGTGTTCCTCTGATTCGTTCCTGTTGCAGGATATTCAGATTCTCACCCCGTCTCTGCAAGATGAATGGAATGCTGTCCACACTTGTAGAAACTAAAGTCTTTTGGAAATTCTCAGCAGATTTGTTTAAACACTATTGGATCTTCCTGCTTGCAGTTTTCTCCACACTATGTCAACTCGTCCTCTGGGATTTTCCCTGGTAGTGGTTTTTGAATTTGGGTTTTCCAAAATCCCACCGACTGCGCCAGTTACGATAGTGCCTTCGCAGCCCTTGGTTCGGAAAGCACTACTCGTTGTTTGAAACCAATTTTGTGTTGATTAACTCTTTTTCAACGTTCGCCTTTTTGCACAATTAAAGATTTACCTTACTCAATGCATTTAATGAAAATTGAAAATGCAGGTTACAAGTGACAAAAATGGAATGGTCAAAATACATATCTCAGTTAATTTATAACAATAAACAAATAATAAAGGTATTATAGTTCTTTCGTTGATCTTCGGTTTACAAGATAATTTACGGTGGAAGCTTGATCAGCAAAGATAAATATCGGTAGGGGCTTGGTATGTAGTTTGTCTAGTCGCCATGAGGTCTGGGTGGCAGGGCCGGACTCAGGAACGTAACTCAGGCACTAATATACGCGACTGAAATTAGGTCGTAGCGCCAGATCGGCGAAAATCAGAACTACTATCTGGGCCATTCGCGAATTGTTTACATTGTTTGGGAGTAGTTATGTGGTTATTAAAATTAATTTCGTATTGGTTTCGTGCACATTTGACAGATGGTCGACATTGGAGGTAAAACAACTTCACATTTCCGCTGTTAAAGAACGTGTATTCGAAATGTTTACTGTTTTTATTGTGTTTCGAGTGAAATATTGTGACAATGGACCTGACAAAATATAATCTATTCCAGTTTGAATGATTTTCACCAGAAATGGTATAAATAGAAAAAAAATGCTCGCATTTCACAACAACACAATATGAAGGAATGATCATCTACGAATTAAACAATAACATTTGTAATTCAACTATTGAATTCTTTCTGAAATCAGTAGAAATGTTCAACTCTACCACATAAACAAATCGGAAAAGTGAGATTGCTTACCGTCGTGAAGTTAGCAGCTAATTTCCAGCCCAAAATTCCCATGATATCTGGCAGCTACTTTTTTGGCAGCCAAATTTCTCATGATCCTTTTCAGAAGGAAACAGCTCTCGACTGCCATTTGTAGAAGGGTAATGGGGTTTATTTTCATGTCTTGAAATAGGTATATGATTGTTGTTCGTTGTGTCATAAGTGACCGAAAATAAGAGAAGAAGTTTTATGAATTTAAAGCTGTAATTTTTCATTCAACCTATACGTTGTTCACAATCGCATCGTAAATAAATGTTGTCAAGAAGTGTGATGTTGTGTTAAAGATGATTTTTATATGGAAAGGTAGTATTTGCTTGGCTGATGAGATCGCAGAAAACTCTTATTCTTTACTTGCCGTCGGAGGGTGTGAAATTATCCCCTGATAAATTTAGTTTAAAAAAAACATATCGTAAAAAAATATTGTGTAAGGATGATTTTTATAAAGAGAGGCAGTATTTGCATAGCTGATGAGATTGCAGAAAACTCCTATTCCTTACTTGCCGTCGGAGGGGGTGAAATCATCCCCTGATTAATTTAATTAAAAAAAAGATCATCCTTGGAAAATGTTCTGTAAGGATGATTTTTATATAAGGAGGAGTATTTGCATAGTTGATGGGATTGCAAAAAACTCTCATTCCTTATTTGCCGTCGGAGGAGGTGAAATCATCCCCTGGATAATTTAATTAAAAAAACATATCATAGTTAAAAAATGGCTGGGTAAGGATGATTTTTATATGGAGAGATAGCATTTGCAAAGCTGATAAGATTGCAGAAAACTCTTATTCCTTACTTGCTGTCGGAGGGGTTAAAATCCTCCCTTGAATAATTCAAATAGAAATAAACATATCATCGTTAAAAACTGTTGTGTAAGGATGAGTTTTATACGGAGATGTAGCATTTGCATACCTGATAAGATTGCAGAAATCTCTCATTCATTACTTGCCGTCGGAGGGGTTGAAATCATCCCTTGATGACTTTAATTTAATAAAATCCATATCATCCGAAAAATGTTGTGTAAGGATGATTTTCGTATAAAGTGGTAGTATTTGCATGGCTGAGGAGATTACAGAAATTTCTTGATTTGTTGAAAATATAAACAGGATGTTCATAAAATCAGATGTGGAAATTAATTAATCATCTGCGACTGAAAGATAAACTTTAGTCACTATCTTCCATTGTCAAGATAACCTCTTGTGGGATACACGCTGGACATTGGACTACATCTGATAGATATTCTGAGAAGGCTTTAGCCGGGGAAGTAGTTGTTTTCTGTTAGACATTCACAAAAAATAACTTCATTTTAATCGTGGATTTTTCAATTCACAGAAAAATATTTCTATCAATATTCAATTGAGAATGTTTCCCTTTTCAGAAATTTCTTATTCTTCACTTGCCGTTGGAGGGGCTGAAATCACCACTGTTGACTCTAAATTTAAAAAAAAATCCATACCGTTAAAAATGTTGTGTAAGGATGATTTTCACATAGAGAGGTATTATTTGCATGGCTGATGAGATTGCTGAAAACTCTTATTCCTTACTTGACGTCGGAGGGGGTGAAATCATCCCCTGATTAATTTATTTAGAAAAAAACATATCGTTAAAAATTTTTGTGTAAGGATGATTTTTATATGGAGAGGTACCGTTTGCATAGCTGATGAAATTTCAGAAAACTCTCATCCCTTACTTGCTGTTGGAGGAATTATAATCATCCCCTGATGACTTTAATTTAAAAAAATCCATATCATCCTTGAAAAACGTTGTAAGGATGATTTATATATATATATATATATATATATATATATATATATATGCCTGATAAAATTGGCTGACAAAATTGCAGGAATCTCTTATTCCTTACTTGCCGTCGGAGAGCCTGAAATCAACCCCTAATGACTTCAATTTAAAAAACCATATCGTTGGAAAATGTTGTGTAAGGATGATTTCTATAGAGAGATGTAGTGATTTCATCCCCTCCGACGGCAAGTAAGGAATACGAGTTTTCTGCAATTTCATCAGCCATGTACAAACTACCTCTCTATATGAAAATCATCCTTACACAACGTTTTTCAACGATGATATGGATTTTTTTATATTGAAGTCATCAGGGGATGATTCTAGGCCCTCTGAGCAAGTAAAAATAGAGTTTTCTGCAATTTATCAGCTATGCAAACTACCACTCCATATAAAACGCATCCTTACACAACATGTGTTAACGATGATATTTTTTTTCTGATTAAATCAATGAGAAGATTATTTCACCTCCTCCGACGGACGGCAAGTAAGGAATAATAGTTTTCTAAAAATTCATCAGCCATGCAAATACTACCCCTTCATATAAAAATCATCCTTACACAACATCTCTTAACGATGATATGGATATATTTAAATTAAAATCATCAGGGGAGGATTTCAGGACTTCCGACGGCAAAAAAGGAATAAGAGATTCCTGCAATCTCGTTAGATATGCAAATCCTACCACTTTACATAGAAATCATTCTTACACGGCATTTTTCAAAGATAATATAGATTTTTTTAAATTAAAGTCAAAAGGGGATTATTTTAGCCCTTCCGACGTCAAGTAACGAATGAAAGTTTTCTGCAATCTTATCAGCTATGCAAATACCATCTCTCTATATAAAAATCGTCCTTACACAATATTTTCCAACGATGATATGTTTTTTGTTTAACTGTTCCTGTAAGGAACATTGTGAATGTGATTTGATTGTGGACAATATATCTGTTGAACAGTAGTCGTTCACTATGGCAGGTTTCGTTCACGTTCACTATGGCAGGTTCACAATCTCAAGGCTCTCTGACTATCAGTTATAAATGTTGTAAAAATAAACCTTTTCTGCAGTACGTCTGCACAAAGTGTTCAAGTGTTTTCCATAAGACCTGCCTGTTAACAAACTTCAAGAAAAAAGTAGTTTTTGTGAATGGAAACAGAATAATCTGCTGTGAAGATAAGAATACATCTGCCCAGGACGAACAGACCAGCATATTGGAACAAACAATAAGTGAATTAGCTGAAGAAGGTGAGATGAATAAAAATTACATTAAAAAACTGATAAAAGAGAGGGATCATTTTTCACAACAAGCTATGGACATGGAAACTGAAATCAATGATCTGTTAATAAATCAAAAAAAGACAGTGAAATGTAACGTAAATAAACTTAACTTGGTTTTACTAATTTATTTAACACTTAAATATACAACTTAATTTATATTACGCCACTGTATAGCTCGATCGTATGGGCTCGTTCAGACTGTGCGTGCCATCTTGAGGGCTACCTATTTATCTCCGTCACAGAATTCCCGATCTTTCGAATTCCGGCAGTTGGCGACCAGCATGTTCCAATCGTTTCCAATATCGACCGTTGCTCTCCGCGGCAGAGTGACTGGACTGTTCTCGAACATCTCCGGGGATGACCTCATCGCTGTCGACGGCAACGCGCGAGGCGACAGGTCCAGCCTAGGTTCGTTACATTGCCCCCTTCTTAAAGACATTTCGTCCCGAAATTTCATCCTTGGAGTGTGACGATATCTGCATGACTCCCCATATCTGCACCGTGAAGTTCGATAGAAGTAACACTCCACGGTCTTCATGATCGGTCGTGGAAGAGGGTTACAGCAAACCAAAATCTTGACGCCGCTGGATCTGAATATCGCCTCCAGCATACTTCTTATGACTCTCCAGTCCAACCCATCAATACCACAGGACAATTTTGGAATTGCTAGATCCACCAGATTCTGGTCCACCATAGTATCTCTTAGTTTGGTGAGACTCTTCCAGACATCTTCATAGGACGGTTTATCTTGGGAATGCCTCTTGGTAACTAGGTAGTAGATGTTTCTCTGGCCTTTCTTCAACTGTAGCACCCCACCAACTTCTGGATTCTGCTCCCGCAGTGTTTGGAGTTGACCAAATTTCTTGAGAACACTACGGCGATGCCCCTGACATTCGAAGATCTTCTGCCACACAGTGCGCTAGTGCGTAGTCAGCAGGCACCTCGAAAAGGTCTCGTGACTCCTCTCTAGTAACCCCATGTAGAACTTTCTGCCCGTTTGAATACAAGGACATAAACTTCTCGAACGTCATATCATCCTCCGGTGGCTTGAGGGTGCGAACTTGGTCATGGTTTCCAGCGTAAGGGGCCAACCTGTTGAAATGGACGACCCTTGGTTTCCCTCGGGTGGCTTATGGATTCGGTACACAAGGTCGTTTATCCTTTTCACGATTTTATACGGGCCTTCCCACGAGTTCCGCAACTTTGGTGATAGTCCACGACGACGTTTGGGGTTGTACAGCCAAACCAGGTCATCAACCTTAAATCCTCCAGCGTCGGCCTTGATGTCATAGGTCTTCTTCATTTTATCGCTGGCACTCTGGATGTTCAACCGGACTCGTTCGTGAATGTCGTCCATTCTCTGCCGAAGTTTGCTGACGTAGTCCTCTCCCGCAGTGTCTTGTCCTGGCGGTATCCCAAACTTCAGGTCACAAGGCAGTCGCAGTTCTCGGCCCATTATAATACTAGCAGGAGTTTGACCGGTTGACTCGTGTACTGCGGATCGATAGGCCATCAGGAGCAAATGAAGATACTGGTCCCAGTCTCTTTGATGGTCAGAGACAACCTTGGACAAGTGGCGGTTGATCGTCCTGTTCATCCGTTCCACCATTCCATCGGACTGCGGATGTAGGGCCGTGGTTCTTGTCTTGCGGATGTTCAGCAGTAGACATATTTCTTGGAAAAGGTTGATTCGAAATTTCTGCCTTGATCCGAGTGCAGCTCCATTGGAATACCGAATCGACATATCCACTCTTTCACCAAGACGTCGGCGACGGTGATGGCTTCCTGGTTGGGCAGGGCATAGGCTTCCGCCCACTTACTGAAGTAGTCCATTGCCACAAGGATGTATTTATTCCCGTGGTCGGATACGGGAAACGGGCCGGCGATGTCAATGGCCATTCTCACGAACGGGCTGCCTACGTTGTACTGACGCATCGGGGCCTTGGGTCGTATTCGAGGTCCATTGCTAGCAGCGCATACAGCGCACTTTCTGCACCAGTCCTGGACATCAGCTTGACAATTGGTCCAGTAAAACCGTTGCCTCACTTTCTGCAGGGTCTTCGTCACTCCCAGATGTCCTCCAGCGACTCCATCATGGATTTCCCGCAGCACTTCCTCTCTTCTGTTCCTGGGAACAATTATTTGGCGTCTGTCTTCCCCACCAATATCGGCCTCCAACACACGTTTCAGGATCCCATTGTCCAGAATAAGAGAGTTCCATTGTGCCCAATAGGACTTAACAGCCGGCGAGTAACCTGCGACTTCCTGCCATGATGGTCTTCGATTGCCCTTCTTCCAGCTGACAACTAAGCCAAGGTCGGGGTCTTTCTCTTGGTCGTTCTGGATCTTGCTGTCATTCCAGTTGTCATCCATTGCCGCGGTTCTACAAAGTGTTGCTTCTTTCTCTTCTGCTCATCGGAAATGTGAGCAATCATCTGGACATGGTCTTCGCGACAAGGCATCTGCATTCTTATGGCTAGTTCCGGCTCGATGTTCGATCTCGAAATCGAATTCTTGGAGTCTCTCGATCCAACGTGCTACTTGACCCTCAGGATTTTTGAACTGTAAGAGCCATTTGAGAGCTGCATGGTCAGTTCTCAACAGGAATCTTCTTCCATACACGTACTTGTAGAAGTGCTCCACTCCCTTTACAACAGCTAACAGCTCTCGCCTGGTGACACAGTAATTGCGCTCTGGTTTGCTAAGCGTCTTGCTGAAATAACCAATGACCTTCTCCTGTCCCTCCTGGATCTGAGATAGGACAGCTCCAAGTCCCACGTTGCTGGCGTCCGTATCCAAAATGAATTTCCCTTTGGGTAGGGGATAGCTCAGTACAGGTGCGTTGATCAAAGCTCCTTCCAGCTTCCTGAATGAGTCTTGACATTCTTCGGACCACTGGAACTTTGTTTGGCCCTCCGTGAGCCTGGTCAGTGGTTTAGCGATGTTGGCGAATCCCAGCACATATCGGCGATAGTATGTGCATAAACCAAGGAAACTTCGAAGTTGGTGAATGTCTTTGGGATGGGCCAATCCTTAACAGCTTTGATCTTCTGGTCATCCACTGCTACTCCTTCCCCAGAGACAACGTGGCCGAGGTATCGTACTTCTTTTGGAACAGATGGCATTTCTTAGGGCTCAGCTTCAATCCGGTTCCTCAGTCGCAGGAATACTTCCTCCAAGTTTTTCACGTGGTCATCGAACGATCTGCCGACCACAATTATGTCGTCGAGATACACTAGACACGTGTTCCATGAGAGTCCCTTCAGCACTGTCTCCATCAATCTTTCGAATGTGGCGGGAGCATTACAGAGCCCGAATGGCATAACGGTGAACTGCCACAATCCTGAGCCGATGGTAAAAGCAGTCTTTTCTCGATCTTCCTGAGCCAGTTCTACTTGCCAATATCCACTCTTCAGATCAAGGGTCGAGAAAATCGTGGAACCAGCCAACGTGTCTAGGGTGTCATCTATTCTCGGGAGAGGGTAACTGTCCTTCTTCGTGACATTATTAAGTTGGCGATAGTCTACACAAAAGCGTGTCGATCCATCCTTTTTCTTCACCAGTACGACTGGAGAGGACCAGGGACTGTCAGATGGTTCGATAACTCCTTCTTTTCCCATCTCGCTGACTATTTTGTCAGCCTCTTCCTTCTTGGCAAGAGGAAGTCTTCTTGCTGATTGCCGGTTCGGCCGAGCACCTCCAGTATCAATTTCGTGCTGGACCACATTAGTTCGACCCCCTTTTCCTTGTCCGGTATCGAAGATGTCTTGGTACTTTTTGACTAAATCTCTTAGTTTGGGCTGTTGAGCTGGTTTTATATCTTTGGAAAAGATGGCAACTAATTTTTCTAGTTCTGTGGGCAAGTTGTTGGGTTGGCTAATCGTACCTCGTACGCCCCGGATCACAGATGAAACTGACGAGCAGTGCCCCAAAATTGTTCCTTTCTTCAAGGTCACTGGGAAATAATTGACATTCATGACCCTTACCGGCACAAATTTGTCAGCACGCAACAAGGTCTTCCCTAGTGCAATCCCTCGTCCAATTTTCTCATCATGAAGTTTGGGCTCGAACATCACCACGTCTCCACTGCTCGCACTCCCGTCCAGGCGAGCCTCCAGAATGGTTTCAGCCCTCTCAGGTACGCTTACATCTTCAGCCAACAGCACACGGATCAACTCCTCACTCCTCCCATGAAGCACCAGCTCTTCTCCGTTGACACGTAGGACGCCGTCTTTGAAATCCAATTCAAACCCTCTGGAATTCATGATGTCCATTCCGATGATTGCATCGTCTTCGATGTCCGCTACAAGTGCCTGATGTTTCACTTTAGTGCTGCCCAAAATTATTTCAATCGGTAGCTCGCCATATACAGTAGCTGGCTCCCCTGTTGCTGTGCGTAGCTTCCAAGTTGTCGGTTCAATCCGTTCCGGTGTTCTGGCAAAGGAAGGCCCGAGAATTGTCCTAGTCGCACCTGTATCTAGCAGCATGGTGCAAGGCTCGTTATTGATGAGACCGTCTACGAAGACACCTTTGTTCTGTCGTTGAAGGATAGCGACATATGCGTTGTTAACCGGGGCTTGCCGGACACATGCCGACGATTGCCCCTTCTCGTCGACCTTCTTTAGTTTTCCTGCATCGGAGTCGATGAATGTTGGACATTTGCTACGCACATGTCCAATTCTGCCACATTCCATGTCCACTTTTCTTATGGCAGCTTCTCATGT
This sequence comes from Gonioctena quinquepunctata, assembly GCA_018342105.1. Classification (NCBI taxonomy): domain Eukaryota; kingdom Metazoa; phylum Arthropoda; class Insecta; order Coleoptera; family Chrysomelidae; genus Gonioctena; species Gonioctena quinquepunctata. The sequence continues at coordinate 140,128 of JAFIRS010003125.1, read as the reverse complement.
CAGCATGCTCCTTTTATTCTTCTTCAATACTTCTCACTTTACTTTTGTTTTTTCAGGATTGCTTTGCTGCCTCAAATTCCAAAGCGTGCCAGTGCGTCTACGAGATGTGTTGGACGAGCTAGTGTCAACGCTTGTCTGGTTTCTTGGTCACGGAGTCCATCCAAGAATGCCTGAACCGCTAATCGCTCCATTACATTTTCCGGTGTGGCTGGATATGCAAGACGAACCAAGCGTGCAATGTCAGCTTCGAATTCTTGTAAGGATTCGCCCGATTTCTGGCAGCGATTTTTCAGTTGGGAGTGGTATACGTGTTCCAAATGGGCCTGGCCATATCGTAATTCTAGATGTTTAATCAGCTGATCATAGTCCTCCTGTTCTTGGGCGGTAAGAGTTTGTAGAATATTCGTCGCTTCTCCACGTAATGCAAGTGTCAGTGCTACAGCTTTCCCCTGCATTCCATCCGTTTGCTTTGGCCGCTGCTTCAAACTGCCGGCGGTAATTTGCCCATGGAGTTTTTCCGTCGAACTGAGGCGGCTTCATGGAAAGCTTCCCTATTTCTGAAATGACCTTGACATCTTTTATACCCTCTTGAAATTTATCCACGTTCAAACTCAAGTCCAGCATTGCATTTTCGTTAACCATCTCTGTGGAGGACGCACTATTAATTTGTTTTTCCAGCTTACTGATCGTTTCCTTTATTTTGTCCATTTCTGCCTCGATTCCGTCTTTGATTTCATCGCTGATTATTTCCTTCATCTTGTCCCTCTGTGGAGGACGCACTATTAATTTGTTTTTCCAGACGATTCGCCACACCACAGAGTTCTTTTTTTAAGCCTTCTGTGTTTTCTAGGAGCTTATCTTCCAGGCTTCTTGAATTTTCTAGAAGCTTATCTTCCAGGCTTCTTGAATTTTCTTGAAGCTTCTCTTCCAGGCTTTATAGAATTTTCTTGAAGCTTCTCTTCCAGGCTTCTTGAATTTTCTTGAAGCTTCTCTTCCAGGCTTCTTGAATTTTCTTGAAGCTTCTCTTCCAGATTTCTAGAATTTTCTTGAAGCTTCTCTTCCAGATTTCTTGATTTTCTTCAAGCTTCTTGAATTTTCTTAAGCTTCTCTTCCAGATTTCTAGAATTTTGTTGCAGCTCTTCTTTCAAGGATTCTATTATCGGACTCAAATCACCTCCGGGAACTTCGAATAAAAATGTTTCGGGGTCCTCACCTTCTTGTATAAGTCCTTCTGCAAGTCTTTCCTGGAGTACTTGCTTTTTACCCGTTGTTTCCAGTTCCCTTTCCTCCAATTCCTGTTTCAATTCCGCTACCTTCAAATCCGCAAGGCGCACTTTTCTTGAACACATTTTGTCTTTGACGAGGTATCAGTCTGTTTCACACGAAAAGTTTATCAGTTTGTTAAAAATTCACTTCGCGAATTCTTTTCCACGGGCCACCAGTCTATTGTCTGTTTCACGCGAAGAGTGTATCAGTTTATATTCCCACGCACAATTGTCCACTTCGCGAAAACCGGGCCACTGTCTATTTTCTGTTTCACGCGAACAGTGTATCAGTTTATATTCCCACGCACAATTGTCCACTTCGCGAAAACCGGGCCACTGTCTATTTTGGGCGTACAAAAAGGTCTATCAATTTATTTTTCTGACTATCCACTCCACGATCACTTGTTTATTTTCAAAATCTCACTTCCGACACCAATTGTAACGTAAATAAACTTAACTTGGTTTTACTAATTTATTTAACACTTAAATATACAACTTAATTTATATTACGCCACTGTATAGCTCGATCGTATGGGCTCGTTCAGACTGTGCGTGCCATCTTGAGGGCTACCTATTTATCTCCGTCACAGAATTCCCGATCTTTCGAATTCCGGCAGTTGGCGACCAGCATGTTCCAATCGTTTCCAATATCGACCGTTGCTTTCCGCGGCAGAGTGACTGGACTGTTCTCGAACATCTCCGGGGATGACCTCATCGCTGTCGACGGCAACGCGCGAGGCGACAGGTCCGGCCTAGGTTCGTTACAGAAAGAAATGGAAGATATGATTAAAGAATTGCAAAAACAGATTAGGAAAAAAATTCCACAAAACGCTGTACGCAAACTGGTATCATGTGTAGTCATAAATCGACAATAACGGAGGAATATACCAGGGGCGTAGACAAACAGGAAATAAATACATGTGATCAAGAAACACAGGTTTTGCTGTTTCGTGACCCAGATTTCTGTCCTGTCGATATTAAAAAATTGAATGAACCTAGGCGAAATAAAAATAAGATTCTTCTTATTCCAAATTATCATGGCAAAAATATGGCGGCCCAGAATCTTAATAATGAAACACTTCAAAATTATGAAATTCAGTCTCTGATAAAAACAAACGACGAGTTGCTTAAAACTGTAGAGGAAAGTGTTTACAACCTGTCATGACTGAACCTTACTGTTACAATGAGGGCAAAAATAATAATAAGATTTATGAACACAATTTATTTTTGTCAAAAGCAATTCATAGATTGCAGCATAGAGAAACTAAAAATAAAGAGAGTTGTCAAACCTGCAGAAAAAGTTGGTACCACGTTTAGACAGTGGCGACATAACTCGCAACTGGCCGAACTAAGTTAGTACAGGCGGGTTTTTTAAATGTATTACTCTTATATGGTTGATATGGTATATATTTCATAAGTGATCGATTTGCCATTCCTGTATTTCATATGAATGGTTGTATCATATGAAATACAGGGATGACAAATCGATCACTAATAAAATATATACAGTAATCGATTCGTAGACTGTTAGTTCGTGGTTGAAATGAAGTTTCAAAATAAATCTTTGTTTCATGATATCAAGAACAAAATGAAAGTTCTTATAAAATAAGAATAATAAGTTTAACACCTTAAAAAAACATTTTATTTTATCTACGAAAGGTACAACTACAGACAAAACAATAATAAAACTCTGAAAAACAGCAAAATTAAAAATATTCTTCAGTCTTATCATGAAATCAACCAAAATGAAAACAAATTACATTTACAACATACCTTCAATAATTTTGTAAATTTATTAGCACAAAGGAGAACGAGTAGGTATAACAAATACTCCAGTTTGATGATAATCATTAAGTAGACCATGTACTTCGTACTTCCTCAAATGGTGATAGGAAATGGAAACTTTTGGATGGAAATAAGTACCAATTTGTGAAAAAAATTCTGCAACTGATGGATGGAAATAAGTATCAGTTTGTGAAAAGCAGCTTATATTTTACCTTGTAAAAGACTATTTCCAGGAATTTCAGCGTCAACTCGAATAACAAAACATTCTATTTTCGATGTTGGATTCCGAATTCAAGTCCATAGTATAATTTCCATCATTAATTTTTCGATGACAATAATAGTGGAATTATTCTGAAATTATTACGTGGTTTATCATTTTCTGACAAACGTCGAAATTGGAAAATTATCATTTCATCATTCGTCTGTTGATTGCGGGCAGCGCCTCCATGCGCGACTGGCCGTACCAAAAACTTGGTGGTCAAGATCGCCAATGTTTCAAACAGTCTCTTTATTTTTAATTTGTCTATGGATTGCAGTCACCCACAACACATGTTTTTGAATGCAATAGTCACCTAAGAAGATCAAACTTTCATAGAAATGGTTATAACTTTAAGAAAACCGGTATATTCTTCTTGAGCAGAGCTATAGTGAACTATATCAAAACCAAAGTCAAAATGATAAAACCTGTGAAAAAAATTGAGAAAGAAATAACACTTGGTGAGAAAATTAATTTGGAAGTTTACGTCACATCCGAACATCTACAAAACGAATCTCTAATACTAAAAAATGATACAAATAATGACCCGCAGGATACTTTTATGATCCCACAGCTCGCTCAGTTGGAGGAAAACCACGATGAAACCAATACACAAAATTTTCTATATCCCCGTCTGTCCCAAATTCAATTTTAGCTGAAAATTCACCGATTCTTCCATCAAAAAATATAAGTCTTCTTCATCAAAACATTCAGTGCCTGAGAACCAGTACGAACGAATTGGAAAGACTACTAATGGACTATGAAATTAACTTCTTGTGTATGACTGAACATTGGTGTTGTGAAGAAGAACTAAAAGTTAGTGGTGTCAATGGTTATAAACTAATATCAAATTTCTGCCGTGAAAGAGGTAGACACGGTGGTACGGCTATTTACTGCAAAGAGGGTATTGACGGTCACTTAAGAAAAGACATTTGTGACTTATCAGTTACTAATAATTTTGAATGTGCTGGCGCCGAATTTCATCTGGACAACTCCTTATACCTTATAGTTTGTATATATCGCCCCCCAAATGGGGATTTACCGTTGTTTTTTGAGAAAATGTCTGTCCTACTTTCCCTACTTTTGAGAAGTAACGGCTTGTTTATCATAGCAGGGGATTTTAAATTTGAATGTAAGAGCAGAATCGAAAGAAAAATATGAATTCTTAGATATCTTAAACTCCTTTGATGCTGTCCTAACCATTAATGAATACACTCGTGTTACAAACAGATCTGGAACGTGTATTGATAATATTATTGCAGAAAGGAACTTAAATATACCTCAAATGTTATAGACACTTGCCTCTCAGACCATCGAGCCCAACTCATAACTATCAAACAGCCTATATCGACCAGAAGCAAAAATTTCATTCATAAAAGAATATTCTCAGATAAAAATATTGAAAATCTCATATCAGAAATTGGACGACTCATCTGGCATGAGGTTTTGAGCGAAGCTGATACTAACTCGAAATGGAATATATTCTTAAGTAAATTTTGTGATCTTTTCAATTCGTTTTTTCCCATTAAAAAAATCAAAAACAAGCCAAAGAAAAACGAAATTTGGATGTTCAATGAAGAAATCAAAAGAATGAAAGAAAAAGTTAGCACCTTGCAGATAATGGCTGTTGGTAATGAAAAATTCAAAAATATATATAATGAATACAGGGAATCCTACAGATTACTTCTAAATAAAACAAAAAGCGACTATTACAAAAATATGATTCAAGAAAGTGACAATAAATCAAAAACCACTTGGAATGTAATCAATATTCTCAATAATAAGACTGCAAGCAGCACAGCTGTTTTACCTGATGAGCATACGGACGGGATAAGCTAAGCAAATGATTTCAATGCGCATTTTGTGAATTCTGCACCCGTGTTGGAGAATCTAATATTAAGTAACAACAGAAAAATTACCTTGAATAAAATGAATCCCAACTCAATATTTCTGTATCCAGTAAGGGAAGAGGAAATAATTCTAGCAAGCTGTAAACTGAAAAATAAAATGAGCAGTGGTATCGATAATATACCACCAAAAATTTTAAAAATGTGTATTTCGTCCTTATTACCAGTTCTTTGCCATATCTTCAATGTGTGCCTAATATCTGGTACATATCCAGATCAAATGAAGTTGGCTGTAGTAATACCCCTATACAAAAAAGGCGAACATAATGACATGACTAACACAGACCAATTAGCTTGTTATCAGCTTTTTCAAAGCTATTTGAAGTGATCATATCAATGAGATTTATTACTTTCTTTAACGCACACCGTTTGCTCAATGATTTCCAGCATGGGTTTATCAAAGGAAAAAGTACAGAAACGGCTTTGTTCAAGTTTATAGACGAAATTCAACACTTAATTGAACAAGACTCGTGTGCATGTGGTATTTTCCTCGACCTTAGTAAGGCGTTTGATTGTGTTGACCACTCCATTTTACTTCGAAAGCTTTTCAATTATGGAATCAGAGGAAATGCCTTGGATCTCTTAAAATCTTACCTAACTAACAGGAAACAAAAGTATGTATTAGGAAACAAAATACTGAGTTCTTCTCGAGCTTTACTGAAATCGAGAAAGGCGAAGGGGAGTGTGCTTGGTCCTTTACTTTTCATTATATATACATAAATGATTTCCCAGATATTTTCAAACAATCAAGTACTACAGTCGTGAGTTATGCAGACGATTCCAATGTCATTCTACCCATTAACAGACACCTTACTCTGGAGAACTCAATTTTAAACAACTTTTCTAAAGTTTCAACATATTTTAGTACTAACATGTTATTATTAAACACCGCTAAAACATACTGCATAATTTTCAAAACTGTCCACAATAATATCACCTTCCCGGAGAATATTCAGCTCGGAAACGATAGTATATCTTTTTCAACCAGTACAAAACTGTTAGGAATCTATATAGATGACAAATTAAACTATGGAATACATATTGAAAATCTCGCAAAAAAATTGGCAAGTAAATGTTATGCAATTAGAATTTTGAAGTCACTTAAAATTAGATGCACTGAAAACGGCATATTATGGGATTGTTTATCCCTTTCTAAAATATGGAATATTAGTATGGGGAGGGAGTACACAACTAGAACGAATTTTTATTATGCAAAAACGGATATTGAAGACTATGTTGAATATGAAATATACAGATTCTTGTCGTAATACTTTCAGATGTATCAAAATGCTTACCGTTTATGCCATTTACATATATGTTTGTGTACTTTTTGTGTACGATAATAAAGCAAATTTTGAAGAAGACAGATTCAGACATGAGTATTCTACCAGGCAGAAATCCAATTTTATTGTTCCCAAGCATAGACTGACAAATACAGAGAAAGGGCCACATTATGCATCCATTAAATTCTATAACAATTTACCGTTATTCATTAAAGAAGCTCGTTCAAGACAAATTTTTAAAAAACATGTTTTTGATCTGTTGTGTGACATTGAGCCATATTCATTACAAGAGTTCATGGAGAAATAATTTTACTACAGCTGAATGAAATTTTCAATCTATCTTACACCTATGACTGTGATATATTTATATAATAATAAAAAAAAATTCAATACATTTACTAGAAAGGATTTCTAGTTTTAAGTGACTTTTGTATTTTTTATATTGTATATTATTGTCCGACTTGAGTTTTCAACTGTTTAAATTGAAAGCTTCAAATAAATCTATCTATCTATCTATCTATCTATCTATTCAAGTGGAAAATTACTGTGAGTTTCTTACTGAATTCTCATGATTAAACCATACCACTCCGAGCCGTGGCACGGAGAAGGTCGGCGCTCCAATGTGGGCAAAAAGTTGAGTTTTTTGTGTGAAAAAGTAAAATCTAATAAACAATGCGAGTGAATACGTTCAGCCTGGATTTCACGGAACTACCTCAGAGAATCAATGCATACGAGGTGCATGAATTTATTGATAGTAAATTGAAGCTACAGGATGACCAATTATTATCCATTGCAACCAAGGAAATAAATCACATCAAAGTAGTGACACAAGAGATAGTTGATAATATTTTGGAAGTATACGATGATAAATTGAAATTCTTGTCGCAAGATGGAAAGGAATACAAAGTGATTATAAGTAATGAAAGCACAAAACAAATTGTGAAAATCCACCGAATTCCCCTAGAAGTGCCAGAAAGCGAGATCAGGAACGCTATGGCATACTTCGGTACGATAGAAAGCATCACGAATGACATGTGGAAAAACCTACGTTTCAAATGTTATAATGAAACCAAGTTAATAAGGATGGAGATGAGGAGACCGATACCTTCGTATATAATAATAGCAGGGGTCAAGTACTGGATAACATATCCAGGGCAACAAAGAACGTGCAGAAAATGCAACTCTACCGAACATGAAGTGAAGGACTGCGACAAGTGTTATCGTATAGATTGAAAAGGAATGATATGCTGCGGCACTGAGAAATAACGAACCTAGAAGACCTGTAAATTTGGCCCCCAATGAGGTAATAGAAGAAAACTTTGTGCCTCTGAGCCGCCTCCCAGAAGTTGTAAACCAAACCGTGGTGCAAATTCATGCAAATCCAATTCATATCGATTTACCAGTAAATAAGGAGGTAGATAGTGATTCCGAAACATTTAAAAAATCAGGTCAGAATGAGGTGGACTCAGAAGAAGACCCATTGTCGATGAGTTTCAGCAGTGTTACTCCCAGGCCGAATCAGTAGGAAAAAAAATCGAAAAAGAAGAAATCTTAAGAAAAATTCAGATATTTCCACGTCAGAAGATGAGCGAGCGTTGAAAACTCTTGCCAAGAAGTTTTTGATTGGTATAAACTGGAATGAGCTAATGGATGCTGAGCAGGGCCCACCAAGAGAAGAGAGCTTATCCTCAGATACAGAACAAGGGATTTGATGGCAACAGGAAGAACAAATGACAATGTGAGTGAAAACAGTTTAGTTTCGTATAGTATAGCTTCTATTAATATTTGTGCTATATCCTCAAATGTTAAACTCTGTATGCTGAGGGACTTCATTTACGAAAATCAGTTAGATATAGTCTGTTTACAAGAAGTAGCTATGTCAGATCTATCATTCATAAAAGGATATAACGCGGTAGTAAATATTCTGAGAGTCTGAGAGGTACTGCAATTTTGGTGAGAGATTCTTTGAAATTTTCAGATATAAGAATGCTCATTCATCCAGGGCAATTTCTATAAAAATTAATGAAATACGGATTTTGAATATCTATGCTCCCAGTGGGTCACAGAATAACCACTCCAGGGAATTTTTTTTCAATAATGATTTATGCTCATTATTTGAGCACAAAGATTCTATCCTGATAGGAGGGGATTTCAATTGTAAACCCCTTAAAAAAAACTCTGGTAATTTAGTACGCACCCTGAACTTGAAAGACATTTGGAGTTACAAACATCCTAACAGAGAGGGCTATACATACTTTCATTGTAATACAGCCACAAGACTGGACAGATTCTATATTTCTGAAAAGATTTTGGAACAAGTAGGCACAACTGAAATTAAACCGGCACCATTTACTGACCATCGGGCAGTTTTAATGCACTTAAGACAGCCTTTGAGTCTCAATAATAATTTTTTCAGGAATCGAGGTACTTGGAAACTAAACAATTCTATTTTGTCTGATGAAGAAACTACGAAACTTTTTGAATTGAATTGGCGAAGTTGGATTAGAGTAAAACATAAATACAGAAATAATTTGGAATGGTGGTGTGACTACGTGAAACCTAAAATGCAAATATTTTTCAAATGGAGAGCGAGGGTGATTCATAATGATAGAAAACAGAAAATAAATTTTTATTTGTCATGTTTAAATGAGCTCATGAACAAAAACGATTATAATAATGAAATCTTTGCTAAAATGAAAAAATTCAAAGCGCTTATAATATCGGAGCACCGGAAAAACTTAGAAGGTGTGAAAGTCCGAGCAAAAAATTTCGATATCGTTGAAAATGAAGACACTTCGCTTTTCCAATTATGAAAGAGAAAAAAATTATCAATAGCAAAATAATAACAAAAATAAAATCTAATGAAATTATCTATGAAGGTAAGGATGAAGTTCTTGATGTATTTCAAAATTTTTTTGGTGAACTTTACTCACCCAAAGTAACTCACTGTGAAGATGATAGCGATTTAGGTCAACTAAAAACTTTCACGGTTGAAGCAAACAAAAATTTGGCGGAAACAATCTCCAAAGCAGATGTGGAAAAAATTATTAGGTCTTCTAAGAAAAACAAATCGCCAGGTCCTGACGGATTGTCAACCGAATTCTACATACATTTTTGGGAGTTAATGAAAAACGAAGTTGTTGGTTTTATGAATGTAATTCTTTCAGGTTGTGACTTACCGAAAAATTTCAAAAAAGGAATAATGGTGTTTGTTCCAAAGAAGAGTATGTCATCGGATATTAATGATTTTAGACCAATTTCGCTATTAAACACAGACTATAAAATGTTCATGAAATTATTGAAAGAGCGACTTTTAAGTCATCTCGGAAAGGTAGTCTCTACCGAACAGTCATGTATGTCCGAGTCAAAAAATATTTATTATTCTTTGAATAAATTGAGGGAAGTAGTTGCGATGGCAAATCAAACAAGAACTAATAAATTGTTACTGAGTATAGACTTTGACCATGCTTTTGATAGGGTTAATCACAAGTATTTGTGGAATGTTTTAGAGTCGATGAAATTAGACGAAAAAATTGTGAAGGTCTTGAAAAACTTATATGATGACACAAAATCTATTATTCAGGTTAATCGTAACATAACAAGGGAAATAAAGATCGAATCTGGGGTACGTCAAGGTTGTCCCATGTCAATGGTACTATTTGTTTTATATATTGAGCCCTTATTGTTAAAACTCAAGGAAAGGAAAATAGATATAAGTGTTTATGCGGATGATTTGACAATGGTTGTGGGGAAGATTGAAGAAATAAATGTTATTAAAAAATTAATAGATGATTTCATATTCGATTCAGGAGCACAAATTAATTAAAAAAAATGTGTGGTTGGTTAATAGGATAAAATTTCAGGACAATAGTATGATTGGTTTCAGTTTAAGCACTCTATTAAGATATTAGGTATTTTTTTCTCGGCAAATATTCACGAAATGTCGAGAGCTAATTGGCTAGAAGTCACGAATAAGATACAACAAAAAGTGATGATGAATAAAAGCCGCAATCTATCTCTCTTTCAACGAGCGAAGTTCATAAATTGTTACGCGTTATCGAAAGCATGGTTTGTGGGTCAAATCCTTCCAATTCCAAAACTTGTTGCGAAAAGACTTTCCTCAATTTGTGGCTGGCTTTTATGGTATCAAATGCCCATGAGAGTAGCCAGAACGACTGTCATCCTACCAAACTCGATGGGAGGATTGAACATTCAGGACCCTTGGTATAAAGCAAACGCTCTGTTAATGCGTCGAATAATGGTAGACTCCCAAAATGGATTGGTAGAGCACTTTAGGCATATTGACGTAGTCAACCCACCATATCCATTCACCTATCCACATCAATTTCCTTATCTTAGAAGATTCATTTCCGAAGCTGCTTACATAGATAGAGATATAATTTTGAATCCAGATGTCAACACAAGGTCAATATATGAAAGGATGGTGGGGCAAAATAGAACTAAATCCTCAGTTGAACGTAAATCCACTATTCAGAAAAATTGGGAACTCATATTCAGAAACATAAATGACCCGATTCTCAGTCACACACGAAAAAGTAAAATCTACCTTCTGATACACGATGCATTCCCATTCAACAAAAACCTCTTCAAAATTGGAAAATCTCTCACTGACTTGTGTGCTATTTGTAATGCAAATGTTGAAACTCTCAAACACAAATTCATATGTAATCATCAAGCTCGCGCAATCACTGCTTACTTGTTAGGAGTTCTCGAAAAATTCACGAAATCAAAATGTAATCTGGATGAGTTGTTGGATTTCAACTTCACATTCGGTAATAAAACTAAAGACAAGTTTGTAATTCAATGTGTGGCAAGTTCAATTGTACATGTCATTGAAACTCCCCTTATAGCTAATATAGCAGACTATAAGCAAATGTTGTTCAACAGTTCTAGAATTCTCTCTCTCTATGATGCAAACCTTTATCGATTTTTTCGTTCATGTTTAGCGTAGAAGAAATAGGGTTAAGTAATTAAGATTGCTATGTCGATTCCAATTGTCATGAATAGATTATATGTATATTTTTGTATATTGATGTAAGAGTTATCAATAAAGAAAAAAAAACTGTTAAAAAAAAAAAAAACCTGTGCATCTAAAAGTGTATACCTACCTATTTTCAGTGTTTCCGAGATGAAGCTGAGTATATTGGAATACATGCGGTATCTGGGTGAAACTGAAAATTCTAAATGCATAGTTGTAGAAGAATGTGATGATGGAGTGAGCACGTCTCTAGAAAGTTCCCAATCTCATCAGAATGGCTACAACAAGCAATCCTCAATCACGCCTGTCAGTCAGCTTGCATGATGTATTTAGCATCAGTTGAAATACAAGAACAGAAAACTTGTTGTTTGGAACTATTTTCCAATGTGTTCCCAGAAGATGATGGAAAGATTGTCATACATTTTCAACAACATTCAACTGAATGGACAAAACAAGGAAACTATAGAGTGGCGGGAAGTTAGGAGTTATTCTCATATTCTAAAAATGAATGGGATACTAAAGCCCTGAAGTATTTTCATCCAAATCAGTTGAACAATAAATATGTGAAGCATCGTTTGAAATGGGAGCATCGTGCCCGAGAAGTATTCCAGAAGAGTACAAGGTATTGAATGTGGAATGGTGATTTCCCATTCAAATAAATGGCTTGGATATTCCCCTGATATTCATATTTATGATTCAGAAAATACATTTAATGAATTTTCAGGAAGTAAAAAGACTATCACAGAAGCTCTGCAAAAAATAACTTATGTGATTCAAGAGAATGGAGAATTCAAATTGAAAAAACGCCATAAGTATTATGGGCTTTACTTAATTTAGCCAACACATTTTTTGTTATATGCTTTCCTTCGATGACAGTATTTTGGTGATGGAAATAGAATTTGATTATGAATTTTCAAGAAATATCTTGTCTGTAATTAAACAGAACTATTTCAACAAAATGTTCATGTTATCTGTAGGAACCAAAGTTGAAATAAATGTATTTTAAATTATTGTATTTCATTATGGATATAACAATTAAAGAGTGTGGGTAAAATAGTTGTTTCCATTGAACTACCAAATTGCTGAACCTTCTGTTTGATATAATAAAACTACAGAAAAACTCATGGAGTTAATAAAAATATACTGGTAAGAAATATATATTACATACATTTTCAGTAAAATATAATTTACTATTTACATAAATGATTCAAATAATGCCTATAGGTGTTACATAATCCTGAAATATAAGAATCAAATTAGTTTTCTAAGTAACTACCATTTGCTAAAATTGGTGAAGATAAGTTTGTTACTGCACTTACAATAACAACAACCAGATTCCAGTTCAATTTTCCAGAAAGTACATTATATATTTTCAGTCTTTGGTTTGACCTTTCAATATTTACCCTGGCAGAAGCAATTTTGGCATTCAAAATAGCCTGTTCCGCAGAAAGTTGTTTCTGCTTTTTGAGAAATGGTGGCCTATAATTCATGTTATTCTGTTTATTTCACATATATATCTTCAATGAGGAATCCCTTGTCCACCATAACAGCGTCACCGCCAGAATCCTCAAAAATTATTTTATCAGAGGCCCTACCCCCATATAGTTTGCTCAGGAATGTAATTAGACCAGCTGGTGATACTCCTGTCATAAATTTTACAGTCATATGTGATTTATATTGGGAGTAAAACCGAATTTTACAGCACAAACATTTGTGAACCTGTAGAAAAATTTCTGTGCAATCTAAAACTATCCTCACATTTTGAAATTCTTCAAAACACTTGGGCATATTTTGAATTATTTCAGTTTTGTTAGGGAATTGTATGAGTGGTTTAAGAACTGAAGATAACATTGGTATAATTTCAGTAATATACAATTTACAGATTTCTGGAGATACATTGAAAAGAGCACCTAGGGTTAGGTGTTAGGTGTTAGGTACATAAGTGAGGCTCGTCTTGAGTTCAGTTAGTACCAACATAACATAACCCTTTGTCGAGAAGTTAGACGGCGAACTCTCTTATCTTTATAATATGTTTCAAACACTTTCACAACGAAGTCAAATATTTTGAAGTTATTAACACCAGTACTTTTCAGTTTGTCTTCTGTCACAAACAGTTCACATAGAGTCAAGACTTTCGGAGTATTGACTTGAATTTCAGCATAATTAACAAAAAATTGATGAAGTTAGACACGATTCTCGACTTATGTGGAAGACGTTGAAAAAAGTGGTTAATCCACAATGTGAGAGTACCATTAAATCAGTAAAAATAAACGGTGTTTTGGTTAATGAAAATTTGCCGAACATTTTCAACGAATATTTTGTGAATAGTATTGAAGATCTCACAAAAATGTTTGATACTAGTACCTTTGAATTGAATACAGAAGCCCTTTATTTAAGTTCCTTGAATCTAAATGGAAAAGAACTATTCAAATTGAGAAATATAGAATTGTCAAACTTGAGGAAAATAATATTTACTCAAAAAAATTAATATTCTGAGGATGAAATCAATTTCAAAGTGGTGAAGAATATTTTTAGTAATATTGGTTATCCCCTATTAAAAATTATAAACACATCATTGACATCTCAATTTCCAGATGTTTTGAAAACGTCTTTGATAATACCTATACCAAAAGTCGGAAGGACGAAGCTACTTGAGGAGCATAGGCCCATTAATACATTACCTTGTCTCGAAAAAATATGGGAGTTAGTGGTTTATCAACAATTAACCCAATTTATTATTGAAAATTAACTATTATCAATAAATTAGTCTGGTTTCCGAGAAGGGCACTCATGTGAAACAGCTCTTCAAAAAATTATAAGTGAATTGAAATATTCAATGGATAAAGATCTTGTCACCGTACTAGTGTTTCTAGACTTAAAAAGAGCCTTTGAAGTTGTAGATAGAAACATTTTGCTCTTGAAGTTAAAACATTATTTTAACTTTGACGAATCATATATTTGAAAAATAGATATCAAATGACAAAAATTGGTGAAGAGTATTCAACAAAAATAGAGGTGAACAGTGGAGTACCTCAAGGTAGTGTATTGGGACCTCTGCTCTTCATAATGTTCGTGAATTATATTTTTTTAATTGTGCTGGGTGACTGCAAAATGCACCTTTTTGCTGACGACACAATTCTATATATTTCTGGTACATGTATGGATGCTGCCATTGAAAAATTAAACAGAGTTTTATTAAAAATTGAAAGTTGGATGAAAACGAACAAACTGCTAGTGAATCCTAATGAATCAACTTATATGATAATAGGAAAAAGCAGATATCTGGTAGAGCAACATAATTCTACAGTGAAATTTGAAGGTGTAATATTGAAAAAACTGGAATATACTAAATACTTGGGAATCATTCTTGATAAAAAATTGTCAGTTTCACCACACATTGACTATGTTTGTAAAAATATTTCTAAAAAGATTGGTTTTGCGTATCGTGTGAGTAGGGATTTAACCTTATATGCTAGGCAACTCAATTATAAAACCGCATTTTGATTATTATGCCACAATTTTGTACATGTGTAAAAGTACAGACGTAAAAAATGCAAAGGACATTAAATTGGCTTCCAGTCAAGGAATACATTCAAATTCGCACATTAGTTTTCATATATAAGATTTTAAATAATTTACTTCCGACTTATTTGAGCGAGAATACTCGGTTCAGGAAAGATATTCACAATTATAATTCCAGACAAAATAACCACCTACAAATATTTCCTACCTCATTAATGAAAACCAAACGAAATATATACGAAGAAGGAATGACTGAATATAATAACTGACCTGAATTAATTACAGCATCAGGAAACGTTCGAATATTTACTAACAGATTGAAAGAGCATCTTTTAAATAGCTAACATTACGAATTGTTACTGTAAACAAAACTACTCTACTTCACTTCTCTTATGAGAAATATATGTATTTATCATGTTTTGTAGTAATCGTTTTTTTTAATTTGTGAAAGTTGAACATTTATTTGTTTTCTTCAAACTTTTAAAATTTGCTTTAGGATATTTTTTTTTACTATTTCTTATTTGTAGGTTAGCTCTTAGCTAAATAAATGATTTCTCTCTCCCTCTCTCTCTCTCTCTCTCTCTCTATCCCTGAATTTGGGGCCATGTAGACGAGGAGATCTCATTCAGCATTTTCAGCAGCATCCCTATCAGCTTGATTCTCTTCATTGATATGCTCACAAAGTACATTTGTTTCATTTGAATCTGCTTCATTGACTGAGGTTTCTAACTTCCTCACAGAGTTCCTTACTGATAATCTAGTATCTCTTGAAGATGGCCCACAATCAGGTACAAGTGGAAGTTTATTCGTGGTCACAGAATTTGACTTCAAAACTCTACGTTGTCGGTTAGCTGAAAATTGCACATCATCAGTTGAAATAAGCATATATGGATATAATCATTAACTTACCCTTGGAAAAGTAATCACTTTCACTAAAGTGAACACACTCTCATATGCAATAATAGATATAAAAACTTAATAAACTATAACATAACAACACGATCCATAACTAATCAGAACATAACGATCCCTAGAGTAGAATTTACAGCTTGCCAACGGCACATTGCATTTGTTGGGCCAAGACTCTTCAACATAATACCAAACTAAATAAAACAAATGGTCAATATAAAAACATTCAATAGTAAAATAAGTGATTGGATAAAGAACAATTTTATCTATATCAAAAATACATTTAACATATTCTAAAAATAAGAAAGTTGGAGTGATTGGGTTCGGGCATAACTATTCCTGGGGTAGCTGGGAGCTGAACACTCGGTATAGTAATATATCAATTAAGTACCTATATTTTTTAGAACTGAATGAAAATATATGATTGATGTAAAATAGGACACTGTGATAAATAGAATAGGAATAACATTTAGCTATGCTTTTTATGTTAAGTTAATATTTATATAATATATAGTATGTTTTATAAAAACTAAATGACGTAATACCACTATCCCGACAAGCCACTTGTGGGTTATGGAGACTGGTACAATGAAAATTGGATATATTTAAAATTTCATAATGATAATAAACTGAAACTGTTCAGAACACTTTTTTCCAATTTTCAAGTTTATCCACACCTTTCTTCGGTCCACCAATTCTTTGTTTCCTAACTTTGTTTGAAATTCAACTGGATTTTCCTGCTTTTGGAAAGGTATGGAAGCTATATATTCGGGATTTTTTTTAGTCCAAGATGAACTGTTAGGTACAACAATAGTGATTCATGTTTTCTCACTATATTAAAAGTTCTTAAACAAAATTATCTCTCTCTCTTCATATTGGCCTTTTCCCATCAGGAAGTTGCCATGTCCGAGGGCCTCGTGTGGTTATACCTCACTTGCCCCCCTTCGTAGGGCCCCTGTCTCACTCGAAATGATACCACGAGTGCCTGACTTTTTTCACATATAATAATTATTTGCAATGCACTTTAAACGGCAATATGACTTATACAAAAATGGTTTCCTTTGTTAACGTTCCCCTTGTTCCGACAAATCCGTTGTCATCCGTCCTGGTTACCAGCGTAGGGGCTTGGTAATTTCACATACACTTATTTTTGCAATGCACGTTATCAACGGCAGGACAATTACAAACATTAACTTGACTTTCAACCACGAGGACGCCGCCAGTCGTCGACCAAGGCTGAAAGGCGAATCTTGAAAGCTCTTAAACAAAATTAAACAATAACTTCTCACATGAAACACAGGTAAACTAATGTAAACAAAGCATCCTATGGCCCATGTGGTAGTTATATTCGGCAACAGTAGGTGGCGTACTGCTTATCTACGTTCGCGTATAGACACAAAATTCCGTATTAATATAACTAAAAAATATAAACACTTTGGGACTAAAATAAATGATCCAGCATTATTCATTCAGTTTGTGATTCTATACACAACCCTGATGAAATTATTACAATTGAAGAGGCAAAAGTTGTTGAAGTTGGGAACTTGAACGGCACTCCCCTATTACATTTTCGATGGAAAGGTTCGTAAGCTTCTCCCTTTTGTGACCTACTTGCACCGTTATACTCAACTATAGTTTATTGTTAAATCTAGGTTTTATGGCTCCATTTTTCTTGCACCGGAACTTAATCTGAGTTTAATGTGACTAAACTATAGTTTCAACTAATCTGTCAAATTTTATGGTTCAAAATAAGGGTTTATAGGTAATCTAGTGATTCTAACCAATAAAATAGATAAAAAAAATATTTGTTAATAGTATATTCGATTGTCACATTCAAAAATTACTTCAATTTTATCAATAAACGTAGATGAAGACTGTTCTGCAATTAGTTTTTTATCGCTTACATCTCCACCAAATTCTGATGGTAGTCCCGACACTGTTTTTCATTAACTATTGATAAAAGAATATCATCAAAAGGATCTCTGTTTTCAACTGGTGGAGGTCCTCCACCTGTTTTTTTCAGTTCCATTTTCGTTTCAGCTACCTTTTTGCGTAATTCCTTTTTTTTTTCATTTTCATAAAATCTCTTTAGAACGTCTTTATTTCCTAAAGTATTCCCTGGAGAGACTGCATTAAACTCGTGACAAATGTTTTCCCATGCCTTTATTTTCTCATTGTTCACCAACAATTCCATTAGTCTTTTTATTCTCAATAATATTTTAGTACTTGGATATGAGATTTATCAGAATCACTTTTTCATTATTTGAAAAGTTGCTACTTCTCGTCCTTTTTTTCATTGGTAGTTGCCATGTCCTTAGAGAAACAATTAAGTATTGGGGGCAACCAATCCTTCAAGTTCTCAGTTTTATGAATAAGAATCAAATATAAAAACGACAACAGTAAAACCACCAAAGCAGACTGATTGTATCCAGAATGCTTTCGTGGTTTTAAAAAATTAGACGACGCTCACCGACAACTACTTGCTTGCTTGCTTTTTCTTTATGGCCCTATTCATTCCAGATAATCAGTCAGCTGACGGAAATCCACATCACCTAAGAACGTATTCTGTCGGCTTCGATTTCCCTTCGGGGGGGCACCGGGATAGTCTCACTCGAAATGATACCTCAAATGCCCATTACTTTCACAACATATAATTTTTAAATTTTTCAATGCACGTGGAACGGCATAGACATATAATAATATGGACTGGTTGTGGGAAAGAGAACATCGATATCAGAACCTGTGAAAAAGGACAGAATATGTTCAGGCAAAACATTGGTTTCGTATATTGTTTATATGTGTTTTCGTGTGGTGTTTTCCGAGTTTTTTATAAATTTATCTAGTGTTTCAGAACTCTCTAATAAATAATAAACATTCTTAAATATGCCTTCTTCGTGTGCAGCTTATAATTGTGTAGTTAGATACAAGAAAGGGCTGGATGTGAAATTTCATAGGTGAGTAACCATGAAGTGTATGTGGATTTTTTTTAACACATTTTAACTACAGGTTTCCGAAGAATGAACTGATGAGAAATAACTGGGTGATAGCCATTAGGAGAAAAGACTACAAACCCTCTGCCACAGCGGTAATTTGTAGTAACCACTTCAAAGCAGAGGACTATTATATTAATCCCTTTGGGACGAAAGTTTTGAAGAAGGAAGCAATCCCATCGGTTTTTGATTTCCCGAAACGTCTTCTCAAGAAGGAAAAATCAAGAAGAACATTGATTATAAATGCCACTGAAGGTGAGTTCATATTTTCTAACTCACTGTCACCCAAAACATTTCCTTCAAATTTCAAATAACATTTATATTTGTATGCCTTTCTGATTCTTTCAAACTTCGCTTTTTACCATTTGATATAAACATTGATTCAATGTGATCAGATATTCCTCCTACATCACCCGTTCGTACTATTCCGAACTCAAGCTTGACTCCTGCCGAAGGTTCTGGAAAATTGAATGTTGAAGAACAAGATAGTATTCCCTCTACCTCTCAAGCATTACAGACACCAATTCAAGTTTTTCATAATTCTAATCCAAATGTAATCAGGCATGAATTAACTCCTGTCAAATCTGGGACAAATATTAGAAAAAGGTAAATAAACAACAATATAAAATTTCATATAATTAAATATTTTCTCATTCTTCTTAGAAAAAGGTTAGTTCCTGTATATGTGGGAGATTTCGAAGAATCTGATCTTGACAGTCCAAGAAAACGCCATATATACTGGAATATTTCATGAGTCAGTCATACAGAAATACAGAATGTCTAACAAGTATCTCTATTGCAAACTTCACAGTAGTAATAAAAAATAACAGATCTGAATGGTCTTCTTGATGATTTGAGAAAGAGACATCAAATTTCTTCTGAAACATCAATAATACTGAAGGTATCTAGGATTACTTATTGAGGTATTGGTATAATTGTAGTTTGGCCAGTTATCAGAGCAAAGATAAAAAATAAATAAGTTATGAAAAATAAGAAAAAAGTTATACCTATATCAGTTGGAGGAATACTTATTTATAATTTGCCAAATTATATCCAGGAAAACATTATTTTTTTAATTTTCGCTTTCTTTCTTCTTTATGTGAGTTATTTTCTTTAAATTATTTGAACATGCAATTTTTTATTTGTTATTCTATATTTTTTTTTTTTGATAGAATTATTGGTGTAGGTAATGGAGGCGTATGAACAGGCTTATTTAAGAAAGGTAGAAAACCATATTTTATTTTCAGAGGCAATGGGGTTTTGATGTTTTTTATACAAATGATTTAATGTATTTTCATTTCATTTAGGAATCTGTTTCGAAGCAGAAAAACAACTCCTTTCTAGGCAGTTGAAAGGAGTAACAGGAAAATTTCCTCCGGAATTGAGAAGTTTTGCTCTCACTCTCAATTTCTATTCATCATCTGCCTACAACTACATAAGAACCACTTTTGGGAAGCATTCTTTGCCACATCCACGTACTTTGTTAAAATGGTGCAGTTCAGTAGATGGCTCACCGGGGTATACTGAAGAGGCTATAAGAGCTGTCAAAATCAAGGTGGAGGTGGAAAAAACCAAGGGAAAATCATTGCTAGCTGGATTGGTCATGGATGAAATGTCAATCAAAGAACAGGTTGAATGGACAGGCTCCAGGCATGTGGGATATGTCAATTTTGGAACAGGAATCCAAGATAGTGATGGCATTCCTAGGGCCAAAAATGCCTTAGTCTTCATGCTTGTTGCATTAAATGCTAGATGGAAAGTTCCCATTGCATATTTTTGATAGATGCTTTAACTGCAGAGCAAAAGCAAATTTGGTGAGAGGTTGCTTGATACAAATGGAGGGTACAGGAGTTATTATAAAGAGTCTCACATTTGATGGAATAACATCAAATATGTCTATGTGCAGTATTCTAGGAGCGAACTTGAGCTGGCCAGAAATGAGGCCATATTTTTTTCATCCCATTACAAATCACAAAATACACATTATTCTAGATGCCTGCCATATGGTTAAGTTGTGCCGTAATACTCTTGGTGACTGGGGATTTTTTTACAATGGACTGAACGAAAAAATAAATTGGAATTATTTCTCAGAATTAGTTAAATTACAAAATGAATCAGGACTTCATGCAGCAACTAAAATTCGGAATAGACAACTAAATTATCACAAAGAAAAGATGAAAGTAAAATTAGCAGTGGAAATGTTCAGTGCAAGTGTTGCCGATGCTTTAGAGTATTGTGATAAAGATTTGAATATCCCGCAGTTCAATGGAAGCCAACCCCTTGTAATTCACTGCAGAAAAATTAATGATATTTTCGATATTTTAAATAGTAGAAACTTTTTAAACAAAATGATTACCAAAAAACCTCTCTGCATAGAGAATGAAAAGTTCATTAAAGATACTATAGAGAGTTCAATAAAATATTTGAGTAGTCTCAAAGATCAAAAAGGAGATTTAATTATTAAATCTCGACGAAAAACAGGCTTCATTGGGTTGATAATTTGCTTAGTTAGTATTCGGAATTTGTTTGATGATTTGATAAAAACGAAAACTTTAAAGTTTCTCTGCACCTATAAAATGAGTCAAGATCATATAGAGATGTTTTTTCTATTATGAGATCTCGAGGAGGTTTCAATAATAATCCTAGAGCGAGACAATTCGAAGGGCGTATAAAAGAGTCTTGATCCATTGTGAGCTAGTGTCACCAGATACTGCAAATTGCTTGGCACAAGACAAAACAAGTATATTGAATGTGACATCTTCCACTCATGTTATAAGTACAAATTTGTTAGATTCTTTGAATGTTCAGGATATTGAAGTTGATGATTTTGATAATTTGGTTCCTTTCACTGAGATTTCAAATTGTGTATATTATACTGATATTATAGAGTATATCGCTGGTTTTGTCAGTAAAAGAATGGTAAAACTCATTAATTGCGACACTTGTGCCAAATCACTCACTTCCACAAATACAGCATCAGCACTTCTAATAAGAAAAAATAGAGGTGGACTCTGTAAACCTTCGTCAGATGTAGTTAAAATATGTATTGTGGCAGAAAGTATTATAAAAACAATAAATAACTTTTCTGAGCCCAATATAATAAATAAAATGATAAGGTTTTGCCTAAGGAAAATAAGCTTAAATGAAGTCTTTGCAGTGCTCACTGAGCACTCGATGGAACAAGATCCTCTTTCCAGTCATATTTTACAATTGGTTAAACTGATTTTGAAAAATTATCTAACTATTCGTCTCCACCATATTAATAATACTTCTAATGAAGTTGAGTCAAGAATAAGACATAGATTGACAAAATTAATTCATTTCAGTCATCAATAAAGGTTACACGAAAGTAATATAGTATTAGAGGCCCATTTAAAATGGAAACATCCTTACAAAACATATATTTTTCGAATCTCTACCTCACAAAAAAATCAATCGGTTCAAAAATAGGTGTTTTATAAGAGTGCTTTCATTTTAAATAAGTCACATATATTTTGATTTTTTTCAAATTCTCGGAATTAACGTTTTGATCAATCAGGTATTTTTTCAACATACTTTTTGTCCATCTTCAGGTAAAAATCACCAAAATAGTAAGATACATATAGTTTGAAACAACACATTGACCAGTGGTAAACATAGTCCCAGTAGTCATTTCTACTGTGATATACAAAAATGTGTTGTTTCAAACTTTCTGTATATTTATTTTATTGTTAGATGACACAAAATACGTCGAAATGTAAATAAATGAAAGAATGATATGTTCATTTATTTATATATTTTGCTATCAGGGAACCCAAGAAACTCTATTAATGAAGTGATTTTTACTATATAATTTTGATAATCCTTATTTTTTACTCATTTAGATTAATTTTATATAATAAACACTTATTATTTTATTTATTTTCATTCCCTTCATTGATTCTTATTTCTTATGATCAGAAGTATTCCTTCGAAGACACATAACAGCTATAGGGGGTAAGTACTATGCACCACAATTAAGGTTTGAATAATATTGACCACTGTGAATAAACTGATAGTAACACAAAAATAATTTTCCAAAAAAAGGACTTATCAGACAGATGCTCTCTATTTGGAAACAAATATATTTAATCCAGTTCAGATCTTCTTTTCGCATATTAATGAAAAATCTTTCAAATCGAAACACTTGAACCAAACAAATTAATTTCAAAATGCCTTTTATGGATAAAGCTGTAGGACAAAAAAAGTCACAGCTACATCAGCCTTAAATTATACAATAGTCTACCAAACTAAAATAAAATGAAAAAACGACTATTTGACTATATTACTATACTAGCTTGCCACGTACAGAGGTACATAAATTTCTCAACTGTTTTTTATATACACCCCATCATTTAACAACCTTCTTAAAATAATGTCTCTATATCGAGTGTTGAATACCATTTTGTATTTGTATTATTTTCCTGTCATATTTTCACTTCCTAATTTTAATTTCTCACTAAGTTTTATTTATTAGGCATTATTGATCACAAATTTTGAAATCGCCCAAGTTCCCAATTTAGTTCAATTGCACTTCTAACTTCATGATATCGAATATAAATTTGATTACCAATATTTTTTTTTCAATCCTGAACTTTGAAATAAAAATAAAAAACATTTTCATTCAGATGAAGGCTCAATGGAATTCTTTTGTTTCTGAAAGATATCATGAAAATGTCGCATAAATTTCCTCACTGTGATTCCATTAACTTTTTCAAAACTCATTTCATTCAAAGTATTCAATATTTCCCTTGGAAAAAAAAAACAACAAAGAAGGGTTTTCCAATGTAATGCCATAGCAAATTTGAATCTTCTGCCTTGACTTATTCTATCCTTCACAACATGTCTCTCTTTTATGTAGTCCGCCAGGAACTGTGTGTTAAAGTCACGTGACGGCCAGTCCATCAGTTATAATGTCTATGTGGAACGGCTGTACAAAAACTGACATTTACTTGACTTCCAGTCCGCGTGGTCAGACAACCGCCTCCCACGAGCCCCAGAAGTCGAATGTCACCGACAACTGAGGTTTGTTTTGGTTCGCAGTCAGAATGGTTCTGAATCGGTTCAAAGCAGTAGGACAGTAGTGGCATGGAAAACTTCGTGCGAGCCCACTTCAAATATACGAGTGTGCGACTGTTTTGAACGGTTCAGAATCGCTAGAACTGCGAACCAAACCAAGCCTATAACACGTACGAAGTTAGCTAATAACTCAGCAAAACCAATTTTTATGAAAGTCCCCAAATAATAGGATTACATTTGACTATAGTTTAAAAAATAACGGTGCAAGAAGGCTGAACAAAATCTATAATTGAAAATATAATCCTAGTTCCATTTAACAGTAGATTAGGTGAAAATGGTGCAAGTAGGCGTTTTTTAGGTAGCCCATACTGATAATACAAACAGCAAAAGTGAAGCCAAAACAAATGACGATCCCTCGGTCTCTCTCTCATTGGCAGCATCCAATTGATGCGCAAGCGCGAAAATGAAGGCGCGACATGTATTGGTTGATGTTCGGTTGCTCTAACTACGCGTTGCCAATATGCCCCCTTCACCCCCTCACTCCGTACCCCACTAATAAAGCTCGTCCAGTATTGAAACGACCGTTTGGTAGGTAGAGTGGGGGAAAACACGATTGGACACGATTTGCAGTACTACGGCGAATCTTCACCAGTGTCTTGGCATGCAGCGTTTGAAAGGTTGGGTTTGTTTGATTAATAAATAGGTAGTGCAGTTATTTTTTCCAATTTTCTTGTACAAATATATCTATATCCCTCTGGCAGATTTGTCGAAAAATATTTTTTCCGTTCAGAAGCTATAGGAGTGTAAGTTCTCTACTTCTATTGTATCGCCTATACCAAATAATTTGGTAAGCCTATGGCATGTCTATTACTAGCCATCGTTCGGGCATCTTCGAGAAGAATTGGTTGTTAGGTAGGGTAAGGCCAAAGTGGTCGTTTCAATACTGGACGAGCTATACCAAACAAACAATTCAGAATGCCGTATCTAGTGTAGCATATATGATCTAAGGATTAGACCTTACTTGAATAACTTCCCCCAAACACTAGCGCCAATTGTGGTTGTTTTAGGAATATCCATAGACGATACCATTTCATACAACCCAAACGTGAATTCAACTCACTTTTAATGTGATGTTTCAGTAACAATTGAAAGGGCTATAATAATAAAAATATAAGTATAACATAAACGAAGACTGATTAAATTTTAGGTGACAGTTCGAAGCAACTATACCATAAGACGGAAATAATAGTCGTGACTCATCTTAGCTCGATCGTTCAGTGTTGCAACCTCCGCGCCGCCGTCGATAAATATCAGTACAATTGCTAACCTCGAACACAAACTTCCGTCAAACTAGAGGCGGCTTCAAATGCTCCGTAAGATCTATTACACGGGTCGAAATAAATTTGGAACTGGTGCGCTGTGTCCGCTTTTAAAACAAGCGGCATATCGGGACTTTAGATTCGGGATACAATAGATTTTATTGTAAAATATTATATTATTTTGCCGCTCTTATTGTGTTGTTTCTGAACTTGTGACTGACGTCACCGACTATTATTTCCGACTCATGGTATAGTGGTAAAAGTTTGAGCTATGTGAAGTAACGATGCATACGTTCATCAGAGGCGCTAGGAGTACGTTTTTGGATATGATCAGAAAACTGGCGTTTTCAATTTCAAATTATTGAAAACATTACCTTTTTTTTCAGTTTCTGAGTTTGTTGCAGAGGTTTCTAGGTGGTAATCAATGTGCAAATCAAAATAGTCTAGAAAAAGTGCACATGCGTGTTCCCCATTCTGTGGTATTCATCTGTCGAGTTCTGTGTTTGACAGTTTGACATGACACATGACTGGATTGGTTGAGTCGTTGGCATGTGGAAGGCGGCCTTGTGAAGACGACGGCCTTCCTAAGATTAGAAAGTGTGAACTTTCTAATATCACAGTCGCAAAAGTATTGTCTCATATTGTCGTTTAATAGTTAAAATTTGTTTTTATAGTTGTTTGTGTTGTGCCTTTGATGGAAATCTTTCGATCAAATAATAACTGGAAAACATTTTTGTTGTTACACCTACTTTCCTGAAATCAAAATCCTGTTGGAACTTTCACTACCAAATACGCCTCAAGAAATGGTATCCCGACGAAAAATCTTATCAAGGTCACGTGACGACCTCCATATGGATTCTACGTTTCAACCCCCTGAAGAAGAGGAAGATGT
Organism: Gonioctena quinquepunctata; assembly: GCA_018342105.1. Lineage (NCBI taxonomy): Eukaryota > Metazoa > Arthropoda > Insecta > Coleoptera > Chrysomelidae > Gonioctena > Gonioctena quinquepunctata. The sequence goes on along the minus strand of JAFIRS010003125.1, from coordinate 113,964 downwards.
ATGGTATCAAAAAGAGAAATTATATAGGGATCACATTCAAGAGGTATTAAATAAATGGACCCAAATCGATGATGAAATTTGGGCGAAAGTTATTGTTTTGGAAAGAAATCGCAGGGTTGCGAAAGCTTACGCCCGTGCTCCTGTTCTCACCGTGAATGATTCCGATGATGGCTTCGATGGTTTCAGAATTGGTTTGTGTGGCTTTGAAAATCCCATGAGGGATCAAAAAACTGAAGAATATAAAAGGCATATTGGTCACGGAGTCAAAATTAAAATGGACGATGCTGGTAATATATTGATTAAAAGAGTTTCTAAATGTAATGTGTATATCAAAAACACTGCACAAGACACAGAAAACGCAATTGGAAATGAAATCTTCAAAATTCCCAATTGTGCTTTGGAACCTGAAAAACCGGTGAAGTTGTTTGATATGAAAAAGTTTCAGTCGAATGTGAATCGAGAATTGAGACGAGCCTATCCAGATCGTAGAAGATTGGAATGTCAATGTCTTAGCGCAATTGCATTTGTTAAAGTAGAACCCGAACTATTAGAATGTCCCATCTGGGTTCTAATTATCAACATTGTAGCCTTAGATATGTTGAAATCGAAGCTTCCACCAGTACAAAGAGTTATGGATATTAAAAATCGTCCCAGAATTCCCGTTCCAGATGAAGATCCGTACAGTGTAGCAGTCACTGATAATGGCCACTTTGGTACCACCAGCTATGCAGGAGGAAGTGTAGCTGCTACAAGAGAGCAGTTACTTTTGCAAAGTCAACAGCATAACCTACGTCGTAGCGACAAACCTCCAAAATTACCACCACGGGAAAAAATGTATCCTCATGATATTCCTCATCCTGACTATGATGACTATATGTCTGGCAGACAACTCAAGACGTTAATGTCTGCAAAGGAAAAAGACAGATCAAGTGAAAACAAGAAATTCGACGAAGATCCCTATTATTGCGGACTACGCTCCAAAGTACCAAATTTTACTCAACGTAGAAGCGACAAACCTCCCAAGCTACCCCCTCGTGAAAATATATATCCTCACGAAATACCCAAACCTGATTATGACGATAACATAACTAACAATTGGTTGAAACCATTTGGATCTTCAAGAGGAAAGGAAAAATCAAAAGACAGCAAACAGTATGAGGATCCTTACTACTGTGGTTTGAGGGCAAGAGTACCCAATTTTGTAGCAAAGCTCAAAGGAAAAGATTCGGTTCCGATGAAGAGGTTCTCTGTTAGTCAGCATGGACCACTTCACCAAAAATAATTGTGAAGTGGGTCACAGTTAGTCATGTTTTGTTACCTTGGGTGCTCAAGATTCTATTAGGCTTGAAGTAGTCATTCTGAAATTTTCCAAGGCTACTGTTTTTTATTATGTTCATATTAGTCATTGAGATCCACCACATCTACTTATTCTAGTTACTCTTTGGAAACATAGTTTGAGCTAGACAACCAAGCTATGAATCATTTATAGTTTCCTTCCTTGGTGTTATTCCAAAAAAACAAAGTTCGCCTTGAAGATATTCTTATTTAGGGATGGAAAAGACAACTTTTAGGTAGAAGTCAATTGTTTGAACTGAATTTTTAATTGAATATAAAAATAGCAGTTGGAGGTTATCATCTCTTGTTCTTCGGTATTTTCTGAATCCTTCCAGTTACGTTGAAAGTAGTTTTATGAGAGATTATTTTTATATTGATTATTTAACATAGCTAGACCATTTTTATTCTTTGTGTAACCAGTAGCATACATAAGATATTTTTATTATTTAGTTTTTGTATATATAATGGCAAACTAACATTTATTCTTAATGAAAACACTTAACCATCTCATGGTTTGAGGGATTTTTTTAAATTGAAAATGCATAGAGTATACTAGGTACAATTTTTCAGTTTGAAAGTATTTCAATGGTGCAGATTCCTCTTCAGAAACTTTCCAAAATTCATGAAAGTTTGGGACTTTTTGTTCACTGAGAAGACTTTTCAAATTCAAAAGCCAGACTTGTTTTAAGGTCAAGGTTTGATTATTAATTCTAGAATCACACAATCTATTCCATTTTGTTGTCCACACAAAAATTATCTGCATCCCAAAAGTTTGCAAACTGTTTTTTTTTAATTTATCAGGGTGTCAAAACCTAGACAACGAAAATTTATTCTTAAGACTGTAAATCATGATTGAACTGTCACTATTGAGCAGTTAGTTTCTTTTTTTGTTGGCAATCCAGTTTGGCTTTTGAATTTTAAAGATGCGAGGGAAAATTTGTCATAAATTATGAAAAGTTCACAATGAAATGAGTCTATTTGGGAAATGAATATAAAATGCAATTGAAAATATTTCAAATATATTTTCAGATGAAATACAGAAGTAGGATGCCAAAAAAAATTCTTCCAATCCAAGTACTCTTCACAAAAAGCAATGTGATTGATGCTTTTTAGCAATTATACACAGATATAATTTTCAAATTTACATTTTAATGAAATAACATTAGAAAGTATTGCAATATTTCAATATGCCCATCTAATTAATATTTAAAGGATTCATTGTATATGAAATATTTAAGAAATACATTTTAAATTATAAATGTCCTGTAGCAAAGAGTGAATGAATATTATACAGTTGGTTTCTCATTAGTGATACATTTATCAGATCATATTTCTTGGTATTCCAATGGATATAACAGCTCTGCAGAAAAATGTATAGCTCATCTATCTTTTGGAAAACAGGAATGTTTCTATTTTTTTAGAAATTTAATTTAAAAAAATGTTTTTGTAAAAACAAAATCATTTTGTTTATTTCGGTCAAACTGTTTTTCCAAGAGTATTGGATTTGAGGAAATTTTTTGGATTTCTATTTGCCCCTTATTGTTCTTTTTTTTAACAAAATGGTTGAGTAGAAAGTCAAATATTTTTTATATGTAAAAATATACCAATTTAATTTTATTGATTCCATTATAGTATATTATATAGTGATGTAAAGTACTTAAATCTGACTATTATGTAAATAGAAAATTATCCGTCCTGTTGGTCTCTCCCGCAATCTCATTTTCAAGTTCAACTCTTAATACTCATATCACCGTTAATGCAAATTCTACATTGAAAATGTAGTTAAAAAATATATTCACGAAATTCATTTGTCTTCCAGATATAAAATATATATCTTTTTGCATTTAAAATGTTTGTTTCGTATATATATATATATATATATATATATATATATCTGTTGAATTTGGAATTCTTTATCGTCTGAACTATGTGATGTAGGTGTAAGAGTAATTTTTGTATTGTTGACTTTTGTATATTAATAAAAACATTTACTTAGGCAGTCTTTAATATTTCAAACTGTTTTTTTGTTGTTTGGATGGTGTTAGAATATCTAGCAACGTAAGTAACTTTAGAAAAGATTATAAACATTCAATATTAACTTGAAATAATTGCTAAAAAATTCCTTCCACTTGTGTATATAGAATATTTATAAACCAAGATTCCCCAAAAAAGTTCAATTTGAAAATATAGCAATATGTATATTATTTTTCATATTTTGGGTTTTCTCCCCCTGGAGGTAAAAAATGTTAATTAAATTTTCAAGGAATGGCAAATTACTAAATTTGCCCCTATACGTAACTGCGTTTTTGGTATTCTGGATAAAAATAAACTAGAAAAATTTCAATTTTGTCAGTAATATACCTTTTAAAAATGATTTGCCTAAAATATTTCACAACAAAATTATATTGAAAATTCTAAATAAAAAATGAACTTTCTTTGATTATGTTTCGGGAATCACCACTGTTCCCTTTCTCAAATCATTATTGGAAAAGTATTGCAATTTCAAATCTCACTTGAAGTTTTTAGTAATATCTGGACAATTGTTTGTCAAAATCTGATATGCACCGCAGAGGTTCACAGGATGTTCAATTAACATTTTTCACTTCCAGGGGGTGAAAAAACCCAAAATATGGAAAACAATATTCTGATACCTCCCCAAAAAACATTCGGTCGTTTTCTTGGTTTTTTACCTTCTACAATCTGAAAATGAAAAAAAATGTATATTACAAAATTCTATACAACTGTAAAAGGCAAATTAATTAATTTGCCCAATAAGTTGCTGTGTTTACTAGGAAACTGATACACTTCGCAAGGAGTCTCAGAATCCCAAGTCTCAAATAGATGAAGGGTAATGTACAGAATATCCTGTAGGTCGAGGTACAAAGAGGCTGAAGAGCCATATCAACCCCCTACACTCTACTACTCCATTTACCAAATGACTATTGTATTGAAAAGATGTTTAAATTGTTGAAGTTTGGACTAGAAGGAAATATTTTTATAACTGTAAAACAGGAATATTTGCAGCTTTTAGACCGAAAAGTATTTCTCAGAATGACACGTTCATACAAACAAAAACTTTTAATCAATTCTTGTCTAACTGACATTTCATATGTACATATAGAATATTATGCATATAAAAAACAAATTAGGGAAAATGTAAAATAGAATCACTGATTTCAACACTTTTCCTTCCCTCATTGACTAATTTGTTAGTTTTTCTGGCCTACACCCGTGCTTTTACGAAGAGTTTGGAGTCTTGGCTTGAATTACAGCTTCGTCATGATATCAGCTATCTGAAATTCAGATGCAATCTTGTTGACATTGATAGAACCTTCTTTGACAAGTTTTCTTACGAAAAAATGTGTTTTGTGCAACGATGGTATTCTGTTTCAATCTGATTGCAGCCTCGTTATCAATCATCAATTGAGGTACAGCTTTCAGCTCAATGATACCAGAATAAAGACGATTTAGCCATACTAACTCTAGCTGCTTCGCTTGCAGCAACAATTTCAGCTTCAGTCGTTGATATGGCAACTGATGACTGTCTCTGACTTAGCCACGATACCGTTCCACCAGCATACAAACATACTATGCCTGTAGTAGAACGTCCTGTAGTCTCGTCACCACCATGCTCTGCATCACTGAAACTATACAACCATGTTTATAGGTGATTCCATAGTTGGTAGTACCTTGGAGGTAACGGAATATTCTTTTAACTCGAATCCAATCAGAAATTGTTGGATTTTCAAGAATTCTTGATACAAAACCAACTGCATAAGCAATACCGGGTCTAGTGCCAGTCATAAGGTATATCAAAGCACCTACTGCTCGCCTATATGGGAAATCCACTTCGGACTAGCTTCCTTTCCTTCCTGATTGACTACGTTCATTTATTATTGGAGTAGAAACTGGCTTACAGTCTCCCATTCCAAAACGTTCCAATACCTTTCTTGTATAGGTCGCTTGGCTCACTCGAATTGATCCATCTTCATGCCTCTTTATTTCCAATCCAAGGAAATAAGAAGCTACTTTGATTGTGATTCTGAACTCACATCCACATAAAGTGCCAGGAGCATTATATACTTTTCTTGTCTCTTTATGAATAGACAGAGGGGTCAACATCACTTATGTGGAAGTTTTGTCAGTTAAAAATTCTCCGAATCTTTTGTTCCAGCATCTGGGCGCTTGCTTGAGACCATAGAGGCTATGCTTGAGATGGCATACACGATCCGAATCATCTCTATATCCCTCTGGCTTTTTCATGAAGATGACTTCTAATTTTCCATAAATGAAGGCAGTTGAAACATCAAATTGAGTCAGAGACATATTTTCGCTTGCTGCGATACTCAAAAAGTGCCCTAATTGTACCAGATTTTGCTACGGGACTGAATGTCTGGTCATAATCTTCACCCTTTTTCTGAGAGAAATTTTTTATTCCAAGTCTAGCCTTGTAACTATCTACTGAACCAAACCGGATTTGTTTTGATTTTGAAAACCCACTTACAGGGAATCGCTTTCTTGCTGTTTGGTAGTTTTTCCAGAACCCAAGTCTCGTTTTCTTCAAGTGATTTCATCTCATTTTTCATAGCTTCTAACCATTGCACCCGTTGATTACTTGTTATCGCCTCTTCATAACTCGACGGTTCTTTGATTTCTAAAATGTCTGTAGACACGTTCATGATAGACTCATCGAATCTCGCCGGTTTTCTGATTTCCGACTTTCTCTCAATTCGTTATTATACCTGCTGTTAGTCGTTATTATACCTGCTGTTATAATAATGAATATCTCTGTGCAAAATCGTTGAAATAAGTTGGTTGAAAGCCCATGACAATCTTAAAAATAACAACCATTGTTAAAAAATACACTTTTCTTTGCTGACAACCACTGAAATGAATTTAACGCATAGGAAATTTAAGTGTAGCGACTGCATTTAAGAATCATACGCATTCCACCATTTTGGAGTTTTTGAATTGAATTAAAACAAAACAAAAGCACATTAATCAATATTATGTTGGATTTAATGCAATTGAAGGTTGTTATTTTAGCATATGTGCTGAAACAATTCAAAACTCAGAAAAGAGAAAGACCTCTATTGATATTTTCTTAATAATATACTCGGCGTGGTTATTTAATGTCAAAGAACTGTGATAATGTAACCAAGGTATGTAATTTCGCAAACAATTTCGATATTTTCACCATTTATGTTTATAGTGTTTTTACGAAACTGGGGTTCGTGGCCATTAAAAAACAGAACTAATCATTGTTCGTTTCTACACAAAAACAATATAATAGTTCACTCACAATGAAATGAATCAATCCAAATTCACTGCCCAAAGTATAACGCGCACTGCACTAATTATTTTGCTGAAGACATTCCGAATACATGTTGAATGAATCACCCGAACTGTACTGTACCGTAACTGCCCGACCTTTAATTAACTTTTCACAACGGCAACTAACTGTCTGTCGCTTGCACGCGATGCATTATATAGAGTTCATTAGTACTAGAAAATGATCGAAATTCCTGGAAAACACTCGATTGTTCTCCATTTGTTTGTGTCGGGAATTCCAACATCTTTTCGGCCACGCGCGATTATAGGCAGTGGGGTAGGGTATTCAATTTCGTAATACTGCCCACCTCTAATTTTGATCGTCCCGATAAAAATTTCCCAAATTTGGTATCTAAGATTATTACAACTATATTTGAAATTTTAATAAGCAAAATACTTTTCTATTGCTTTTATTCCGTAACTAATTATCATGCATGAAATTGGAAGCTATAGGGTTTTATGGAAACGTTTTGCAATGGCTAGAGCATCTTGCTTGAATGAGAGAACACAAATGGTTAGATTAAAGGGTTATATATCAAGAGATATTATAGTGCATTCTGGTGTACCTCAGGGGAGTCATCTTGGTCCATTGCTGTTTAACATTTTCATAAGCGATTTAGAAAATGAAATAAAACATGTCAGTTCATGTTATTTCAAAGAATTGTAAATTACAGTTACATGTATATTAACAATTAAATGAATGTGACGTCTGACGTCAAACAGGTTAGAAGAGTTGAAACAACATAAGTCCCTAGAACTGAATTTTCTGCTAGCCATATGCATGAAACGTTGAGTATTCAAGAATTGCATACAAGGCGTATGCATGCTGACCTCATACTAACCTACAAAATTGTTAACAACTTGCTTTTTAGATTTTCTCTTTATATGTCCTATCAAAGGTCTACCAGAAAATTCAGACCTTTGCCACATCTCAGCACAGATGTAATTACGGAAAGTATTCTCGTATGATAACCACATTTAATTCATTCAATGTAGATGTCTTTAGAAGCTCATTGACTCGCTTCAAAAGCGCCCACAAATCACATAAAATCTGATACCAGCTTAGTGTGCTATCCTTGTTTAGTTTAAGTTTTTAGTAATTAATTAATTTGTTGAAATGATTATTATAGTTAATTGTATAATGGTTTACCCGTTTATAAATAAATAAAAAATAAACGTAGTACGGAAATTAATTCTCCTTGATTAAAACTGAATATTTCGGAGGTAGATTGTCAACAATATTTGTAGTTTTTGTAATGTCATCCAAAATAATATTAACGTCATTTGAATTTAATAGTTATTTTTTAGTAAGCAGTGGCATATTGTTGTTCTTCTAAGGGTCATCTGGATAGTTCCTCGTTTTTATTATTTTTAAGTCTGGATATGAAACAACTTACTGTAATAACAGAATGATCAGTGCTTTTTGGAGTATCATTAACATAGACATTTGCTACAACATAATCTACTATTTTTTACAACATAATCTACTGGTATTTGTTACCCTAGTATAATCATTCACAAGTTTTCAAAACCATACATATTGAATAAATTCATAATTTTTGTTTTAATTAAAAAGTCAATATTGAAAACTACTATAAGTAGAACTGTTCTATTATTATTGTTATTGGAAAATCCTTAAAGTATGTCTTCTAACTTATCAATAAAGATGGAATGACTTGAACATGGTGAATAATATTGACCTCCGATCAACCATTTCGCACTTCCTAATTGTACCTCAATGAATTGTATTAAATAATTACCATTCAGAACAATTCTCTTTTTGATTTTGAAATTGATGCCACTTCTCACATATATGAGAACTCGCACCAGTATGTCGGCTGATACTATCACATCGAACAAAACTATATTTTGATAATTGCAGCTCTGAGTCATCATGTCTTCTGTCACCTTAATACTTAATAAAATGATGGGTGAATTGTATGCAAGGATATTTGCTAAAAGGTCAACTTAATGAGGAATAAAACGTTGTTTATTTAGATAAATTGTCTTCATTATATACAATACCATCACGAGAGTTTGAATAATTTTCCGTTGACTGGAAGTAGCCAACCGCCAGAATTCACTAATGTTGGAACATTATTGACATATTTTATTGTTTCTTCACCTCTTCGTTTGCATTCCTCTAACTTCGTTTTTATCTTATTAATAAGATAATCACGTTAAAACTTGGTTTGATCAGCAAACATTTTAACTTTTGGTACCCTAACAGACTTATTTTTCAAAGCCACAAGAGTATCACTACTTGATGAGAAGCAAACTTTGAGAGGTCTCACTTTGTTTGGCTAAAATATACCAAGTCTAAACACATTGATATTTCCTAATAGCATTCAATATTCTGCAGAACTTCCTTCACCACATTTTTATCTTCAACAATTATTTGAGAATGGACAGTTTTATTAGACTCATTCACATTTAACATAATATTGGTGCCATTTTGTCTTTTATTCATGAAATAATCAATGTCTAGGTACTTGGTAGTTTTTTTTTAATTTACACCTCACTTTCTATGATCTTAATAACTTCTTGGAGTCCATGTACTTTGTTTTGGTATTTCAAAACACACTCAGTATTACATTGAAAACATTTCACAGACATTTTAAATTTTATTGGTAACACTGATTTCAGTTCCAGTTTTTATTTGGCACAGGTTTCCTTTATTGCTGTTTATAAAAACCTTTCACTTCACCTTATATTAAAGGAGAGCTTAAGATGCATATTTTGATATCAATTTCAAAAATATTATTCAATTTGTTACTACTGAGTGACACTAAAAGCAAGGAGCAAGAACTTTGCAATATTTCCCCTTGAACTATATCATTAATGTGATAGTGGAAATATTGTGTCCGAAATATATAATGAAAAAGGGGGATCTTTGTGGCATAGAGGACAAATTATTAAATTAAAGAAAAAAAGCATCCTCAAGTGGGAGTCGAACCCACGACCTTATGATTTCTAGCCATACGCTCTACCATCTGAGCTATTCGAGGACATAGGAATCGACACACACTCGTGAACACTTTTCTTCCATAATTTAATATTCATGTGAGAAATGAATCGAAAATCAAACGTACTTATCACTGGACGTCGAGATCTATTGCCTGAAGGGTAAAAGTGGGATCCCATATTCAACTAAAATTGGGAACCTTATTCCTTTTCTGATTATTATATTATTTGAGAATTCCATTAAATAGTTTTTCAATGAATCTGATGTTATTTATTAGTGGTTTCCCGTCAGGTTAAAGCTAGCCAGGGTTATATGGGTACTTTTTTTAATTTGTTAAACTACTTGGCGCTCTCACTTTTTTATGTTCTCAAGACCTTATGAACCTGCGACCTCAATAAACTAACGAGCAAGCACATTACTTGCCGTACCTAAAAGTACACAGAAGTAGCATTATTTTGTGATATTCAAAATATATCTATAACTCGACATGCATAACCTCCAAATGCAGTGAACTTTCGTATCAATACACATAATTTTTTTATCATTTACTTACTTTTTTTGACAGAAAAAACTTCCGATTCATTTGGAACTAGTAGGGAGCACAAAATTGTTACATCTTGATAGATTATTTAGAAATTTTTAAAAAAATTTAATTGTTGCACAGTGAGTATGGAAATAAACCAGGAAAACTTCAGCTATCGAGTCACTAGAGGCAATTCGTTTTAAAGTAGTGGAAAAAGTTAATAAACTATCAAAATGTGACATATTTGAATGTGCCACAGTTGAAAGCCATGTAAATAACACTAACTTCTTAATTACAAGTGTATACCGACCCCCACAAAGTGAAAGCCTAGGCCCTTTCTATGGAAAACTCGAAGAACTGCTTAATGTAATAACTGACGAGAAAAAAGTAATATTCATTGCTGGTGACTTCAATATTGAACTGAAGGATACTGTTGAAAATATAAGTAAAATGAATCTCTTATTGAACTCCTATTCTTTCATGTTCACCATCAAGGAATACACAAGAATAACACCAACTTCAAAAAAATTAATTGATAACATTTTTAAAAATTTGAAAGACAATTATACAACGTACATTCTGAACTCTTCTATTTCAGATCACACTGCACAAAAAATTAGTTTTTTTACAAATAGTAGAATCTTTAAATACATTAGAATCTTTTCGGAAGAGAACAAAAAGAATTTCATTAAAAAACAGGATGATCAGAATTGGTCAGACATATATAACTTGAAAGAAGATAAAGTAAATGAACAATGGGAGGAATTTATTAGTAATTTCACAAACAATTTTGATGAATGCTTTCCTGTAAAACGAACTGAAGTAAAGAATCATCCATCGCGGATAGATCCTGAAATAGAAGAGTGCAGAAACAAATGAAATGCCTGGTTGGTTATATCAAACAACCGACCAAAACTTAAATATGTATATAATAACACGAAAAAAAGTTACAATTAACTGCTGGCATGTAAAAGAAAAGAAAGGTATGAACATAAAATTACTAACTCAGATAATAAAATGAAAACTGTGTGGAACATTCACAATGAAATCTTAAGAAAGCAAAAAAGTACAGATTAGGCCCTGAAAGGTATTCCAAGCACTGTTGCAAATAGGTATAATAATTTCTTACTAAATATAGTCTCTAAGATGTTAGAAAAACTGAAAACTAAGCAATTCAGTTGTAACATTTCAAGTAGCGCACAATCAATGTTCATAAAACCAGTATCAGTAAATGAAATAAAGAATCTAGGAAATAGAGTGAAAAATAAACATACCTGTGGTGACGATGACATACCAACTAGTATAGTAAAACTATGTTTAGGATCAATAGCAAGCCTACATAATGAACAACTCATACAAATATGGAATATTCCCAGATCAATTTAAAAGTCGCGGTAATAACGCCGATTCATAGAAAGGGGATTATGAACTATTTGAAAATTATCGACCAATTAGTGTCTTGCCATCTTTTTCAAAGCTGTTCGGAATGGAAATATGTGATCGCCTCATGGGTAACATGAAGCAGCAAAAGCTTTTCAATATAAGTCAGCACGGATACATAAAAGGCAGATCCGTAGAAACTGCAATTACACAGTTTACTGAAAATATTGTTTACTCATTTGAAAATAATGAAATTGTGCTAGGTATCTTTCTAGACCTTTTTAAGGCATATGACTTCTTGAATCATGACTATCTACTAACAAAACTCGAAAAATATGGTGTAAGAGAAAATGCCTTAGATTGGTTTGAATCATATTTAACACTCGTCAACAGAGAGTCAAAATTATGAAAGATGGACAGGCTACTAAGTCGAACCTACAAGATATCAAGATGGGTGTCCCTCAAGGGAGCATAGCAGAACCAGTACTCTTCATAATCTTTATGAACGATATGGTGGAAATCTTAAATGACTTTAATGCTTCAGCACATCTTACTAACTATGTAGATGATACTAACCTGCTGGTCTCAAGCTCCGACTACCCAGACCTAATACAAAAAAGTAAGGACATTTCAGAAAACATCTATGATTGGTTTACAGAAAATAATCTAATACTAAATACTGAGAAAACCAACGCTATATTATTTAGGACCCAACAACAGAAAACATATCTACTCAACAATGAAATCAAAATTCAGAATAACACCAAATTTCAGGGAGTCTGTATAGAAGACCATTAAAATGGAACGTCCACATCATAAACATGGGAGCAAAACTGAACCAGATATGCTATAGCATTAGAGTCATAAGCAAATATCTTAACGAAAAATCTTTAGAAATTGTATACTTTGCAAATTTTGGTATCATGTGCTAAATTTGGAATAAGGTTCTGGGGATCTCAAAGTAACACTATTGACCTATTTTGCATTCAAAAGAGAGTGATTAGAGCTATGTTCAAAATGAAATTTCGTGAAACCTACAGAGGTGCTTTCAAAAGAAACAACATAATGACAATTTATGCATTATACATATATGAATATGTTATGTATTTGTTTAAGAATACAAACCTGTCATAGATCCAATCGAAGGACATCCTACACACATCAATTTTAATTATCCAGTACACAAATTAGTACTATCAGAAAAGCATCTATCATATGCCTCAATAAAGTTTTTCAACAAATTACCAAATAACATCAAAATTTTGAAGAGCCCTAGTAAATTTGAAAAAGGAGTAAAGAAGTTACTCATTGACCTTGAGCCTTACTCCCTTGATGAGTATCACCTATATACACTCCCATAGCTCTAATCCCACTCACATTTTTAAATGTAATCGCTTCTTTTGACGCTTATTTTAATTTTCTGTTTTTATACCATGTCTCTGTATACTGCCGTCCTAAGAACAGATGCCGTATCTACAAAAAAATCAGATTTTAGGATTTTTGTCTCATTGGATTTGTGGCAGGCTAATTTACCTTTTTACTGAGCAAAAATTCTGCATAGTTGTTTAAAATATTAAAAACTCAACATTTTATATAGCCTTATGTGAAAAAATAGTTGTCTGTCCTAAGAAAATATGCCGTACGTGCGTAATACTAAGCACAAAAGCCGTATCTACGTCCACGTCTATGCATATACGGCGTTTCCAGTTGGGACATGTCAGATGCGGCGTTTGTTCTTAGGAATCGCGCCACATTTGCGGAAAAGCATTGCGATTTGCATTTAGTTGTCCGAGTGATGTTTAAGTGTCAATGTGGAGATTTTAGTTGTTATTTCTTCGAGATATTTAAAATATTTAAAGTATGTTTGTATTTAAAAAAATAAATAAATATTCTGAGCACTTCATGCCATTCATGCACATACGGCATTTTTGTCTTGTATAGCCCAGATGAAAATTCAGTTAAAAATGCCGTATGTGATTTTTTTTTATGAAAATCTGTTGATTTTCAATTTTTTTCATCATCATTATGTTTTTATACCAATCCCAAATGTAAAATCACATTTAGTTCTTTTTTAACCTTAAAACATAGTAAAGGCTATTGAAACAACTTTGAGCTTAATTTTCCCTCTTTGATGGCGTCTGTAGATACGGCATCTGCTTTTAGGACGGCAGTATAAGTATGAAACATTCCATGAAATAAAGACTAGTTATTATTATTATTACCAGTCTTGCTCACAGCAAATAGAATTTCTAGATATATTTTTTTTTTCATTTTCAGATTGTTGAAGTTAAAAAACCCAGAAAACCATATTGAGTACCAATATTCTAATCACAAATCCTCAGATCTAAATCTCTTTACAGGTTGACTACCGACTACTCCCATCGGAATGTTTCGGAATCAATCGGTGACGCCGACCACTCACTCTCGCTTCATATTCACACACCATTATTAAGCCTGTGTTGCCGAAAGAAGGTTGTATCCTGTGCGGCATTCTTCGTTGAACTTTTGTTCAAACTGTGTCATAGTTGGTTACGCGTTTTTTTTTTCAATTGATCATGGATTTATTGATCCATAAATGAAGACAAAAAAACAAATAACACATTAGGAATCCGAGGATGCTTAAAAAATATGGTCGGCAGTCAATTAATATATAATGGTTTACTATCAAGTGCCTGGCACTAAGGAATGAAGGTGGATTCTACAATCACTAGTTTTATTCAAAGCATTTGAAAGGGTGAATCACAAAATACTCAATGTTCAAATTCCTGCAATTTGGTTTAAATGGTTCACTTTTGAATTGGGTTCCTCAAGGATCACATCTAGTGCCATTCTGTTCATTGATGACTTTTGTAGTTCCTATTACTTGCACATGATCTAAAACTCAACTGTATTGTCAAAAATGATACAGGCTGTCAAAAAATCCAATGAGTTCTCCTAAGAATTTGAATGCTGCTAAATGTTTCAGTATTCCCCTCAGCCACTGGGGAAACTCAATCTATTTTTAAGAGATATGTATGGGGCACATACAGATTATGGGATTTATGGTGATTTTGAGATAAAGAATATTAACATTTCCGTTTTTTATTCAACAAGTAATAAACATTTGTAATAATTCAACAATATTAAATTTGGGATATAAATAATACAATAATAACAAATTATTCCCATTTTCCTCATTAGTTGTGGTAACTGGGTGTGTTCAACTTTTACTAATAGCAAAGCTCTTTTGAAGTCAATTGAACTCACTAAGTTCCTTCCACATATTCATTCTACTGCTTTCACATAATATACCCAAATACTTATAATGAAACCCCTATTTTTTCCCTGGGAATTATAATTTGTTTATTGGCTTCAACCATTCCAGGATAAGAGGGGTAAAATAGGAGATAATCACATCTGCACCTGGAAAGAAATTCTATATTAATATATGTACAGGTTGTGCCAAATTTTTGAATATAACCTATTATAGACAATATATGAGTGATATATAAAAACTTGACGCAAAATAGATATCAAATTTAAAAATTATTTCATCTTGGTTGAACAATCATAGCTCACCCAGAAGAAAACTCAAGTGTTTTAATGGTAAAAATATCAAACATTCAGAAATAACTGAATTCCTAAGATTATATATTGACGAACAACTTTCAGCAATATTGAATTAAAAAAAATAATACCTTGTGGTCGTTTCATATTCGAAATTGCCTCTTCGAAATATCTCAAATTGTTATATTTCAATTTAATCTATTCAAAGTTACAGTATCTAGTATCAGTATGGGAAACAGTTAATATTTCGGATTTACAACCACTGAAATCTTCGCAAAACAAAAGGACACATACAAATTACCTTTTTTGGAGCCTACTTCCCATTTATATGTTCCAAAGGATATCAGCTTCTTATATGAATAAAAAATATTTACATTTTTACATTAATAATAAAAAACATTCATTTTAAAGATTTCATCAAATGATTGATACACTTCATAATTACCAAACTAGCCAATCCAACTGGACTGGTTCTTAAAAATGTATCATTATAAGAAAGTAAATTGCATGCAGAAGCTTTGTTCAATTAAAAAAAACTATGGTGATTCTTTGGGAATCTGAATTTAAACAGTTGGGAAAATTATAGAATGGCATATAAGAAGTGAACTTCTCTTGAAAAAACCGCTTCACACAAAGCAGGCAAATCGACAATCAATGCTCCACAATACTTGGTTGAAGGTATTGAAAAGACATACTTGGTTAAAGAAATGGCTCTATCTGCATTCATAGATATAGAGGGTGCCTATAACACCTCACTTGCCTCCATCACTAGAGGAGAGAAACAACCACATCACTAATCAGATGCATACAAGCAATGCTTAACAGCAGAATCATTGTGGATGTTCTAGGGGACGAAATGGTCAGGGGCTTCTGGCCAAGGAAGGGAAACTCCTTACGACAATAGATAAGGATTCCGGGGCATTAGAAAACCTAAGGTCGGCCCTGCAAGACGAACAGTCTCTTAGAAGCAGGAAACTGGGCGCAGAGGGGACCTTCCACCATAGCGACACCACCAAGCACGATATTATCTCAGCGATTAGGAACGTTACAGGCAGATGGGATCCCGAATGCAGGATCGGCGATAACAAGCCCTTCCAAACCACCCCTTGGCTGCCACTCTTAACCTACCGAAGGAACTAGCAACTAGACTGACAACGCCCAAACACCTCAGAGTGAGACTCGTAAGATGCAATCTGGAAAAACGCCTCAATGTCCCCAAATGTCTTAAGTGCTGGAGTTACTCCCACACAAGGGATAAATGCGACAACACTGACAGGTCGGTATCCTGCTACAGATGTGGCTCCAGCGAACATAAGGCCCTGGAATGTAAGAATGAGGATTTTTGGCCAACATGCAAAGAAGCAGGCAACAAAACAGGGTCTACGAAATGCACGGCATTTAAAGGGGCTCTCAAAGAAGCAAGGCAGCGAAAAACCCAATGCCGCACCCTCCTACAGTCTCAGCGAAGCCTTACTGGCAAGAACCGCCCACCAGAGAGCTTTTTTGAAAAGGTAGATGACAATGCTAAGGAGTTCCTTGAGCAATTTACCATTCTGAGCACCACGATGAGTGCCCTCACCGACATCATAGATGACACCCCACAACCCGGTACTCATTCCCCTCACAATGCCACTTAAAGTAATTCAAATAAACCTCAACAGACGAAGAGCTGCACACCACGTACTACTAGCAAATAAGAACTACAAATGGATTCTTGACACATCAGGCTCCACTGTAGCTACTGCGCAACCCAACGGTGCGGTATTGTTTCCCACGAAACCGGCCCAGGGTATGTATGCCTAAATTTTGAGAACTGGGACCTACTCCTGCTACATTTTCCCAAATATACCCTTGGAACAATACAAGGCCTTCGTCGATACTCTTATTCAGCATTTAGAGTATGGGGAATTGAGGGATAGAAATGAACTTTCGGAAAGTGCGGAAATATGTGAAACGATACAAAGTGCGGAAAATGAATGAAATGAATGGAACTTGTCATAGAAAAGCTCCTGAAAGATTGGAATACTAATGTGGCATTTTCATAATCAAAAAGGGGAGATAATGTAGTATATCCACTCTGTATATAATTTTCTATTGATAGTTCAAATCCTAGCGCGCACCTGTGCCGCAGTGGTTCTGGGTTTTTATGAGTAACCTAAAAAAGGGATTTCTTGACTATCATGTTTGTTGTGAACTTTCTTCTAGTTGGTAATAAATGGGCTACGGGAAAACACTGGTTTCATTACTAGAACCTACGAGTAAACTACCTAACTTTCCATGGTAGCAAAGAACATAACAGTATCCAAAGATTTATAACATCCTACCTAACGAAATTAAAGAGATAACCAAATATAAACACTTTGTTAACAAATGCAAATACTTAATTTATCTAAAAAGGGATAACATACATAAGATATTGTGAAGAAAAATAATAGTATTAATTAATTTAACATAATTTAAATATACTACATATTTTCTGTCATGATTACCATTTATATCATTAGTATTATTACCATATTATTATATTATTACCATTTTCTGTTATAATTTCTATTTATATTATATTATTACCATTTTCTGTTATAATTATAATTACTATTTATATTATATTATTACCATTTTCTTTTTCAACTCCTAAGTTTTCTTCATTACATTTCAATAATAACTTTTAAATTTCTACTTTCTACAATTTATGAAAGACTTGGTATTATTGCACAAACAGGTGTTAACTCACCTAGGTGCATTACTTGTAAAATTGTACTATGAACATTTTATGACCACCTATAAATGTATAACATTCAGCCGATTCCAAGAGAGAAGTTTTCGTGGGAGGGGACTTCAACGCCAAATCCCCGATATACAGTTCCTTGACGACCGACTCACGGGGCACATACCTCGCAGAAAGCATACAATCCCTGGACATGGTGGTACTGAACGAAGGCGAGACACCAACTTTTGTTAGAGGACCACAAGCCTCAATTATTGATATTACCTTTTCCACACAAGCAATCAGCAGAAGCGTCAACTCCTGGGAAGTCTCCACAACCGAAAGCTTGAGTCTGCATAGGTATATAACTTATGAAATAGATAAAGGTAAGCATAAACCCAAGCATGCATGGCTCACTGAGGCACACATCAATGAGGCCCTGTTCAGAACTATCCTGCTGAACCTGGAAGGAGGTACAATAGATGTAGACTGCCTATCTAGAGTTGTAGAGATTGCACAAGAGGCGAGCATCACAAGGGGCATGGGAGGAAGACCTAGGCCCCAACCTGTATGGTGGAACGAAGACATTGCCCTGGCGAGATCCCAGTTCAACCGTACAAGAAGGCAATTAACCAGAGCACGCGGCAGGCAGAGTGATCCAGCAGAGGTCGACGCCCTCGAAGCAGTCTACAAGACAAACAGGAAAAGTATGAGAGACCTAATAAAAACATCCCAACGTGCGCAGTGGATCTTGCTATGTGACAGACTGGAAGACGACCCCTGGGGCCAAGGCTACCAGATTGTAACAGAGTCAATGAAGCACCTCCAAACCCCGTATGCGTTGCATCTTATAGCCAAACTGGAAAAGATTCGAGAGCTATTCCCAGACGCCAACGGCCCAACGTTCCACAACCTTCCGAACCCTGATCCCCCCTGCTCCGTTCACCATCGAGGAAATGAATCAGAATCTCAGGAGAATAAGAATGAAAAAAGCCCCAGGCCCATATGGTATCCTCCCGGAATCTGCCAGAATCGCCATCGAAACCGTCCTGAGAATACTCAATATACTTCTGTTGGAAAGCGCGTTCCCGTAGACCGATATGCCTTTTGGACATACTCGGTAAATTTTACGAATACCTGCTGAAAAGCAGACTGGAAATATAACTTTCCGAAAAGGGGGGCATCTCAGAGACGCAGTTCGGTTTCAGGCAGAAAAGGTCCACCGTACAGGCTATCAAGTATGTCCTCGCAAAGGCCTACGAAGACCACCGAAAGACAGATGACCATCCTAGACCGGTAAACGAGATGGACAAACAACACCTTAACGGCACAGTGGACGAAGAGACTGATCCTGGACATCGCTACCTGACTGGCCTGTAACCACAAACACACGGATTACTACGTAACCCAGTTCCTGACCGGTCCCGCCTCCTTCAGAACGTTCACCTTGCGAATGAACAAAACTGCGGATAACAGGTGCATCTATTGTCAACTCCTGGATGACGTGGTACATATGCTGAGCTCCTGTGACAGATGGCACAGAGAGAGAAACGACTTCAAAACTGAAGCAGGATTGGCAGCAATCCTGGAAAACATAATGTCCCAAATGCTCAGATCAAAGAATGACTGGAAAAAGGACGTAGCCTTTATACGGAGTATAATGGAAAGGAATGAAATCAAAGAGAGAGAACACCAACGTAGAGAAAGACTCCTAGAGAATGAGTAATTGTGACGCCGCCGCCTATGCCTGACGCTATGTCCACCGGACAGTTCCAGGTATAGGAAAGGGCACGGGGGTTTTTTAGGAGTAGCGCCCGACACTACCAGAGCTGATAGACGAAAGCCATAAGCTCTGGTGCCATGCGGTTTCCCCCCACCAAAAAAAAGGGGCTTCTGGCCTATGCTGTGGTCACCGACCCTGGATAATCTGATACTGAAAGTACACAACCCTCGATTTACTACTAAAGGTTACGCCGATGACCTGGTAGTTACTACTACGGGTATAGATGATGGGAAAATATCTAACTGCATGCAGCCATAATCAGAAACTGGTGCACAAAAGTGGGACTAAATGTAAATTCTAGCAAAACAGTACTGGTTTCAGTCACAAGAAGGCGAAAGTATGAACTGAAAGCCCAGACCCTGAATGGAACTTAGCTAATATTTTCCAAGGAAGTAGTTAAATATTTGGACGTTATAATCGACCAAAAACTAACATGGACAGTCATAGCAAGAACATTCTTTTCAAGGCTATAGTGGCAACCTGGACATGTCTGAAAGTGTTTCGCAAGTCATGGGATTTGAAGTCGAAACGATCAATAAACCCATGGTGGTCGAGAATTCAACAATACTCAGCACTAATCGAACTGAAAAAAGTGCAGAGGATAGCCTGTCACAGGAGCAATATTTACATGCCCCACTGCAAGGTAAGGCTCAACTTTCTCCATAACTGTACTTGTGTGTAATGAAGGAAGCAGCAATCAGTGCCTTCAGACTGCATCAAACTTGAAAGCTGGAAATCTGACTGGTCATCTCAAGTTTCTGGAAAATATTTCCCTAAAATCCAGATACAAAGCGTCACAAACAACCACCAAATAAAGGGCTGAGTCTTAGATTATCTATCTATCAATAATCAAGCAGAAATTCATGCTATAGAAATATGAGTCCAAGAATGCCTCAGTTGCTCCAGGGGGACAAAAATATATTTCCTACTAGACAGGCAAGCAGTTCTAAAAGCTCTGAAGTCATACCCTTGTGAGTCTAGACTTACGTGGGATTGCAAACTATTCCTGAGACTACTGGCTGCGAAAAATCAGATGTGGGTGTCAGGTCATAAGGGAATCAAAGGCAATGAGGAAGCACACGTGGTAAACACTCCCATTTCCTAGCTTGCTCAGTTACATGTGTTCCCAAATAGTTTGACTGCATGATTGATAATTCCCAGAGTCCTGGCACAGAGCTAAACGAGAGTAGGGTAATCGTAGTTCATTATTATCTTGTATTATAGTTGTGAATCATGTTATTTTTGGGGAGATGTGCTTTTTTATATTCATGGTTATCATATAGATGTACAGGGTAAAGTCAGTATGGCTAACTGTGTGAATGTACCCTTACATAGTTCTTTGTAATGTAGTTTTTTTTTTCACTTTCCTTGCACATACAGAACTTAGGTCTAGGTGTAACAACACACACACACACACACATGTTATACAACTTCATTAAAATAAATTACTTTATATATATATATATATATATATATATATATATATATATATATATATATATATATATATATATATATATATATATATATATTTATATATATATAGTCTGCTTATTTGCCGCCATCTTAGTTTATACAGACTAAGATACATACAAAATCTTTGGAGGAAAAAAACAGGTTTCAAAGTGTCACCAGAAAGAAATGTTTCTAACATCATCCATCAATAGAAAGTTAAATTGCTTCAAGAAAATGTGTTTCCTAATTTTTCCGGCCTTCCTGATGATCAGGAAAACACGAAATAGATTTTTGGCAAAAAAATGTATTCGACCAGTGTATGCAACACCCCTCTACCAATAGAAACTCTCTTTTTGGAACACATTTTTAATTAACTTCTGTAGGATTATAAAGTTAATCCTCTAGACTAAAAACTATAATAGACCGACTTGTTTGAAAATACTAACAAGGTTGATTTTTCAACTTTTATCAATAATATTTTTTATCAATGTTTGATTAATGTTTCCCGTTTCAATATAATAGACCATTCTATAAGACTACTTTTATGAACGCCACAAACAGTTTTTAAAAGTGATGGAATTAGGAATATCTCTTTGGATAGTAATAGTTGATTCTGCACTGCATATTTCCAATTCCCAAAAAAAAAAAATTTAATTTATTTTTTGCTGCTCGAGACATTATCAGTACGAATATCTCACCTGCCCTCCTCAGGGATCCCATAATCTCCATTAGAGCTGGCTTCAGATCAAAGGCACCTTCTTTGGCTGCACCATAGATCATAGCATATTCTCCAGACACTTGATAAACAAACATTGGATACTCGGGGTATTTGTCTTTTACTTGCTTCAGTATATCCATATAAGCCATGACTGGCTTTATCATAAGCATGTCTGCTCCTTCTGAAACGTCTCTCTCGGCAGCCCTCAGAGCCAAACCAGTGCTAGTGGAAGGCAGCTGATAACATTTTCTATCTCCAAAGGCTGGTTTTGATTTGGCTGCATCCCTACAATGAACAATATTGTTACTTACATACGTACTTACGTTTTTCATTTCATTTGCAATTACTATATTATTATATTTCAATATATTTGACAAGACAGGCAATACCATGACGAATAAATGTGGCTTTTATATGGAAAACTAAAATAAACTGTATGATTATTTGGTCAAACTAGCTGGAACATTTTTATTCTTGCAGAATTTTTTTAAAAAAACTAATGGTTCTCGAAATCATGAATAAATATTTCAGGGATATTTCACCTCCTTAAAAACGAGTTTTGGACAAACCTATCTCATCTCTTTTCAGACTCTGATATAACCCTTTCACGATTTCCAAATTTCCTAGGATTTGGTGTGTATTGCAATATTATTATTTGTAGGGGTAGTATTTACCACTTGCGGCTATTTTCCATAGATTCAAGAAAAGATAATAAACCAATAGATTCAAAATTATAGTTTTTTATGAAAAGCTAGCATATCAAACTTCTATCTCATTAGAATATTCTGAAAATAGCTTCCAAATACTATGTTAAAGAAAGGAACAATGGCAATATACAATGTAATATTTCAAGAAAATAAGTTAACCAGAGATGGACGAGAAAAAGTCTATTCTTCAAAATAAATCAATTTCGTTCCAACCACTGTGTCGACTACATATAGAGTCCTGCGCAACAGTGTGTCAGGCTTCTATAGCGTTTACACCACTCATGTTGATAATTTTGTATACCTTATGAGCAAAGGCGCGTTTCGAGGAAATATTTCAATTATACAGGGTCTTTCAAAAAGTGTGGCAATTCAAAATAAATATTTCGGTTTATAATAAATAAATAAAAAATATATTAGAGAATGGGTTATGTCTGGATGCCTGTATTTGGGTTGTTCTCTTCTAAGGGAATATTTACCAATTATTTCTTGATTATTGATGTCATTTTTAAACATGGTACGTTTGTTTTCAGTTCGCTTTTTGATTTTCACTTGTAAATACCTATTAGTTGTTAATACATTTTCATCAAAAGTTGTTCAAAGTTTGATTTATTGCCGACAGAACTTAGGGAGATAATATTATGAAATATCTCCTTGAATTCTTCTGTAAGATGTTGTAGTCCTTCTTCAATTGGCTGTTTTTTTTTTTAATAATTGGTTTAGTGGGTTATGTAAAATATTATTTGGGTTCATTTTCAGGTAATATTCAATATATATCTTTCATATACATTTGGTGACTTCAACTTACATCTTCCGTCATGCAATAAACCTTGGGAAGATGAACTACCAGATAACTGTCCAGCAGTGGTGCCCATTGGAATTGTTAATTATTTTTCTCTTTTTTAGGCTTGAAACAGGTGACTCATCTTCCCAACCCACAAAAGGTCTTTCTAGATATAATTTTCTATTCTAAATATGATTCATCTGAATTTTTTTGAGGATGTAGACTTACTCCTGCCTAATAGTTTTCAGCATAAAGCAATAGTTTGTGATATGAATCTTAGTAATAAGCCAATATCATACAGAGAGGTAGTTCTCGAGTTTAGAAATGCTGATTATATCGCCTTTAACAATTACTTTGCCCCAATTTATTGGGATTCTTATATAAAAGATGAAGATATTAACGAAATCATTGAGAAAATTGAAGATATTAACGAAATCATTGAGAAATTCTATCAGATCATAACTTAAGCTGTTCATGTGTTTATCCCCAAAAGATAATTTTCCTAAATGGTATTCTGCTGAACTTAAACGAAGTATCATTAACAAAAAACAAGCCCATGTTAAGTACAAATCCACCCTATCAAATGCCGATTACTTGTTATTTTCTCATCGAAGATCCCAGTGTAAATACTTAACTAGCAGTGCTATGAATCTTACATCTCGAAAGTCAATAACTCCATCCTAAGTGAACCCAAATATTTTTGGAATCATATACATTCCATGAGAAAGGATCATGGCATTCCCAATAAAATGTATTTCCAATAAAATGTATTTCCAGTAAAATGATAGCGACAGTGACAGCGACATTATAAATATTTTTGCTTCACACTTTTCAAAAGTATACTCTAATACTAACTTGAATCAACAAAACTATAATGTCAGTAATGCATGTGTAAATATACCAAATTTAACTTAAACACTTGGTGAAGTATTTAATGAAATTTCCAATTTAAAAGATACAATTTGTTGTGGTCCAGATGGCATCCCTACTTTGTTTCTCAAAAGATGAATTTATACCCTAACTAAACCATTGACTCTGATACTCAACCATTCATTAATCAGTGGGGTTTTTCCAAATAAATGGAAGGATAGCTACATATCGCCAATATTAAAAAACGGAGACAAGGCAAATATTATTAACTATCGCCCAATACCTAAACTGCTGCATTTCCAAAATTATTCGAACTTTTATCTCCAGGTTTTTAACATGGGACTGCAACAACTTAATAGTCAATGAACAGCACGGGTTTACAACAGGGAAGTCAACTGTGACTAATTTTCTATTATATCAGAATGATATTGTAAGCGCTCTGGAAGCTGAAAATCAAATCGACTCTGTTTATGCAGCCTTCTCAAAAGCTTTCAATAGCGTAAATCACGAGTTTTTGATTCGTAAATTGGAAATAATTGATTTTCCACTGTGTTTATTAGCTACCTTACTAAGAGAATCCAGTATGTCAAAATTAAGAATAATTTCTCCAATCCAGTTCTAGTCACTTCGGGAGTTCCTCAGGGGTCTCGTCTGGGACCATTACTATTCAATTTATATATAAATGACCTAGCGTCTCATGTTGATTACTGTCAGCGTTTGATATTCCTATCCAGACTTCGAATGACTGCTCAAAGCTTCAACATTGTAAAGGGGTTTCTCCCCCTATTATCAAACTTTGGCGCTTTTCACTATTCTCGGTTTTCCTCGGGCGCCACCTTTTGGTTTATAGTGGAAAAGGCCACTTTTGCTCCGGGCAGTCTCAGTGAAGAAAGACACTCCAGGGGTCAATATAGTTGTGGCACTGTAACAGGGCCAGCAAGGCAGGCTTTAATTGCCTTCAACTGGGTTTCGAACCTGGGTGGCGACTGCGCACTAGATGTTAAAATTCTACTCAAAATAGTCAATGAAAGAATACTAAGAACAGGATAAACAGGTATATTAAAAATAATGAAATACAGTAAGGGCGGCTGACGGCGGCCTCAAGTTATCACAACAAATAAACACATGGCAAGCACTATATACAGAGAAAGCGAGGAGGGTGTTTTCAAGCAAGCGGGGTAAACTTAACAACCAAAAGCTCTTGCGGTGGGGGGGGTATCGTACGGACTCGTATGCAGAAATTACTAGCGCAGCATTGAAATGCATATGTGCCTCTTACGGCTATGGTTCGATCATGCGCACATCGCATCGGTGGTACTTACAATTTCCTGATGTCTTTTACCTGATACAACATATTTACCCGAACTCCGATCTCACTGCTTCGGCAAGGTCCGGGACGGTCGTGGACTGCTTCGGTCTTTGGCTCACACTCTGGATACTACTCGGACGCGTGACTGCTTCTGCTGGGCTCGGCAAGCTACCACTTCTTAGAAATATGTCGAAACAGAACTACAGCCGGCTTCCCCCTCTTTTCCGAATACCTCTCGACCGACTTATATGCGCGCGCCGTTTTGTAGACTCTGTCGATTTCGATACAAAGTATACTTTCACAGAATAATTACCCAGCTCGTAAAATCCTCCGTGCTGTGACGTCAGCTCGGTGCGTGCGTCTCTGTCTGGGTGGCTTCTATCGTGACGTCAACTCGGTAGCGTGTGCTCTTGGCTCGACTGGACTGCTGTCTCGGGCTTCTATCGGAGGACTCACTTCTCTCGTCGGCGTTTGAACATAGCCCAGCTTGCTTGATAATAGAGTCAATAGCCGGCGCAGGTTAAACTCGTGCGTGCTATTAAGCTACGTATTAGCGTGATTTCCGGAAGGCGTTCAGTCTGTTTATTAGAATATATGTAATCCACGGATTTATCACGAACACGAATGGTATTTCTAGACCTATTATTACTGTCAAGAGGATTTTAATTCCTTACAGGGAGCTTTTGGCTGATAATATAGCGGGAAAATAGTAACTTCGTTACAACATGATATAAATAATTTATATGAATGGTCTCTCACAAATGGCCTAGCTCTGAACTTTGATAAATGCTTCATTATAACTTTTACAAAATCGAAACTTCCCTTAAAATTCCAATACGAAATAAATGGATGAACCATGAAAAGAGTTGATAATGTTAAGGACTAAGGAGTTCAGTTCGATTCACATCTAACATATATCTCTCACATAAATGCAACTGCAGACAAAGCAAACCAAATTCTTGGCTTCATCTTATGCAACTCAAGAGACTTTTCAATTAATGCCTTGAAGACTCTTTATAACTCATTAGGGTGTTCCATATTCCAGTATGCATCTACAGTATGGTCAACCCACTACCAAGTACATATCAATGCCATTAAGAGTTTTCAGAATAGATAACAGAAGAATAATAACAGATCTATTAACAATTAAATCACATGCCCTGAACTATTGGGATTGTAAAACTTTAGAGTACCGTTTAGAACCACCCTCAATACCTATCTATTTAACATACCCTTTCATAACACAAACTATGGCCTAACAACTCATTAAGACGAATAATGAGACAAGGCAACGACCATTGTAATCTTGGGTTGAATATTTCTAATGTATCTAAAAACAAATTCAAAATCGCTCTCAAAAGATCTCACTGGTCAGTGCAATAACAACTGCTGTTATCATTCATACATTCCAAAACTGATGTACTTATCTTATCCTATGTTTTATTCTACTTTTAAAATGTAATTAATGTATATAATGCTTATAAGTATTTAAATTTACACAATGTATCATAATCATAGAATCTTTTTTAAATAGGGTTATCCCTACATAAATAAATATATTTAATAATGGCGAAGTTTCTGCTACTTGAAGGTTTTATTGTGCTGTTTTCTTCATGTTTTGTAGTGTACAGTGTTAAAAAACTTTTAACTTTAACTATAAGTAGTTCCATTTCAATCTACATGAGAGATTAATATAATTTCAGATAGTATCAATAACACAAATTGAATCTTTCAAATGACTCAGTCACTGGGAGTGATTAAATCCAGGGGATTTTTTTATGGTGATGATTAGGTTGATAATACATGGAATTCTTTCTGATCAGTTGTTCTGTTTAAGGGGATCCAACAGGACCAGTTTCATTAATGGCAAGGAAGTTATGTTCCACTTAGGATTGCCAAAAATATTTCATTTACCATCTGATCTATCAATTTTTAAAAAATATATATGTTTTTTATGACTTATTATTGGGCATATTAAATATACGAAAAAAATTACAAAATCATACATATTTTGGAATGAAATTTTCCCAAGTTACCAATACAATAATGTTTTATAGACAGCCCAAATGAAATATGGTCCAATCATTTTACAATCTACTTCTCATAATTCTCCCAACGAAAGCAAAATTCGAGTGTTGGCTATGTGATGAATCATAATTGAATTCAAGTTAGTCTCATTTTGGTAGGAAAAAAGACATAATAATTAATATTCAAGTATTGGTAGCTATAAGATATGCTTGGAAAAGTTATCTACATTCACCAGTAGAATAAATAAAATATAATAAAATATAGGGTGTTCTATTTTGAATTCCAAAGTTGAAATTAGGAGTAGATGTGAGAACACCGCAATCATTAAATATTTTCAAAAGGTGGGAACCAAAATTACAAATTAATATGTTTTTTCTTTTCCCCAGACACATCTAATAGACCACAGAGTTTGGAATACCCTGCAAAATTGCCGATTGCTCCAGAAGGATTTTTTTTCGAATATTTTAAATACAATTTTGGAACAAAATCTCATGTCTTTTAGCTAACTTTTTTAAAATCCAACCTGAAATAGTCGTCGGCAAAATGGAAATAGTCGTCACAAAAGTCTTTCAAAGTAGTTTTTACTGAGAGAAAAAGGCAAAATGTGTAACAATATTTTACAATATTTGACAATATCTGACAATTCTTTTTTATATCTAGGCAACTCCAGAAAAATAAAATATATACAGAGTCTTCTAAATGTCGAATATGTTACACCTGACATTTCCATCTTTCAAACTAAGACAACTAAAAAAGTATAAAACTCCGAACTAATGCCATGTATATATTTGTGAAGGAATGACATCATAGAATTAGTTTATAATTGAAAAAAAGGTCTCACCTAAAAGGGCCATAGAAGTTAGAGGCAAACTTTGCAGTATATGAGAGAACAGCAACCTTATTTCCCAGTTTATTATTTGTCAATTTAGTTTTGATGGCTCCAATCCTACCATCCATCATGTCAGATGGAGCAACAATATGAGCACCTAAAAAAATAAGTTCATGCTGAATAATCTATTTTGAATCATGTTTTTTATGTCCATGAGAGAATAGTATCATGGACTAGTCGTTCAGTTGTTGGTGATATTAGGTAAAGTGGTCAGCTAATAAAATTATAGTTTGAAAAAACTAAAATTTTCTTTTATATAAAAAAGCGTGAGGTACTTGATATCAGTTATCTTAATATAATTATGAAAACCTTTTATTACATGAAAGAAAATTTTTTGGGCAATGACTTTATTCTTATTATTTTCAACTTTTTAGTCCTTATTGCCATATATGCGTTTTTTTAGTCTTTTCAAACTATCATTTTATTTTCAACTTTTTAGTTCATATTGCTACAGAAGACTAAAAAAGACTACAGGAGAAAAACTCTTCGATTGATTCATCCATATGAGATGGAACTTATTAATAACTAAATTTTGGTGAATATGCTGAGAACCAGTGCATCTTTGAATTGTAAATTATGCTGAGAACGGCCTCAGTGCATTCACTATATTTTACTAGTAGCCACTGAAGAGTTCCACCATTCACCTCCTGGTTCCATCATCAGATCAGCTCCAAGATACCAAATTATAGTAATGTCATCTAAACTACATATACATACCAAGTTTCATTTCGATACAATTAGAAGTAGGTTAAGAATGACTTCCAAGATTTGATTACATTGTTTGTTAGTAAAAAGTGAAGCTAATAGTTAAAAATATTGAATGCTTTGAGTTATATTATCCCAAGAGCAATGCTTATCTTGTGTCGATTTTGACAAGAAATATAAAAATGAGTTGATTGATCACAAGAAATAGAAATGTCATCTTATAAGTGATAACACTTCATGGGTTCTTTCTATCTAGGAACATTTTTTCTTCAATCAGTCTTTCATAATTCCTGAAAACTCCAATTATAATTCCAGTACACATAGCATGGAAAACAAGGGATGGATCTCCGTAATTTATGTCCAATAACACTGATACCTACTTTGGTCGAGATGAAAAAGTTAGTTCAAAAAAGTTGTGTGGTGTTCTTAAAAAAAAATCTATCGAGAAAAATTAAAAGGTACAAATTATGTTGTATTTCATTTTCTGGTTAAGATTTAACAGTGAAATAGATGTCGAGGAGTCAGCTGCAGTAGTGTTGTGTGACTTTCGCAGGACTTGAATTCTGTGAATTCCCAGAATCTTAGAAAGTTGTGCAAAAAAGAATCATTAGAGGACTTTGAGTAAAACTTTGTAAATATAGTAAGGAACTATTAAAAAATAAGGGGATTTCTCACTAAATTAGATATTTACATTAGAAACTTGATCAGATCCAAGTGTTTTAACCCCAAGCTTAGCTGCGAAGCAACCCATCGGAAGTTAAAGACTTGTATGCCTTACCTTTTAAAGGGTGATCTGAAACACTACTCAGCTGATGGTCCAAGGAGTCAAAAGTAATTATTCTAGTCTGAGGTACTCAGACCAAAAACATGCGGTTCTAGTCAGTGCTGAACAACAACTGATCAGATTTAACAGTGTTCTACGAATGACGTTTGAGGACGTCATGCGCACTGAACTGTAGTAGCTGTATGACTCCTACAGACGTCATCAGCAGTGAAAGGGTTAAACCCATTCAAAACTCTAAAATATTAACATACATCTATTTTTACTTTTCATATCTATTAGCGGAGAAAGGGGTTGTTTCCAAGTTCAAATGTTACGAAAAAACAAAAAATACATTACTCCTTGGTATTTTAAAAAATAATACCAATCCGGTCATTTTTCATTTCGACTCTTGGACGTATTTTTGCCTCCTAAACATAACACGTGGACTCGAAGATATGGTGTTTCCAAGATCGATTCTCAGCAATTTTGGTAAATGAATGAGTTTATTACTAATTTTTCGCCAAACCCAAGTTTTTTTGTTGATTAAGAATATATGTTGGAAGTGGATTAGGCCAAAAACAAATTGAAAATTATTACGAAATGGGTTTTGAACGCTTTTTATAGTTGAAAAAAAAAAGATATTTTATTTTTGAAGGTTTTTTCTTTGAAAGTATTTGATGGTGTCAGATTTTCAATTAGGACTCTTGTTCAGGAGACAAAAATTCGTAGAGTAATTTTCTGTTAGAACAGCTTCAAGTTGAGACTTGCTGTTTGGTAATACTTATGTATTTCTGCCCCCTGAATATGAATCCAAAGTCAAAACGCGGCACTCTCAAATAATTTTGCATATGGTCTCTTTTTCTCCTTTTTGGTCAAAACCCATTATTGTTGTTATTTATTAGGCACATCATACATTTTGAACACACCAAACGTTATTTGGGAAAAAAAACAATTTTCGAAACGACCAAATTTAACCTCAATCTATCTATACATATATAAGGGGCCATCCATTAATTACGTAAGAGTGCTGAGGGGGAGGGGGGTTATCAAAATCTCTACATGCCCTTATCTCGAGAGTAGGGAGTAAAAGCCATTCTTACAAAATATTAAGTAAGTCGAAAAGTGCAATTTCTAACATGGAGTTCTTATGTGCCTTACATGGGGGTAGGGGGATCAAAAATGGCCAAAATTGTCCTTACGTAATTAATGGATGGCCCCTAATTACATATCCTGACTCACTGATATACAATCAAGGCCCAGACCAAACCGCTGGACCTAAAGAACTGAAACTTTTACATCGTATTCCAAAATTGACGTAGACAACCACTAAGAAAGGTTTTCTTGATATTCCATCCCTAAAGGGATGTGAAAATGGGGGTGCTAGTTTGTATGGAAATTTTGAAGTTATGGAAATTGGTATTAGGGCTCTTCTTTTTAAATAAAAAAACATTTTTCAGGGTTTTTTAAAATTAAACCCTCAAGGGGGTAAAAATGGGGGTTGAAAGTTTGTATAGTTAGTTTTAAAGTCAGGGTCATACAAATTGGTATTTGAGGTCTTTGTTACAAATAAAGAAATATGTGTTTGTGTTTTTGTAAATTCAACCTCTAGAGGGGTGAAAGTTTGTATGGATATTCCGTTAGTTTTGAAGTTAGAGTCAAGGAAATTGGTATTTGGGATCTTCTTTTCAAGTGAAGAAACACATATTTCAGGGTTTTTGAAAATTCAACTCTAAAGGGGGTAAAACGGGAGCTGAAAGTTTGTATAGGGGGAACGTTAGTTTTTAAGTGAGGGTCATAAAAATTGGTATTTGGGGGTCTTTGTTTCAAATAAAGGATTACGTCTTCAGTGTTTTTGGAAATTCAACCTCTAAAGTGTTGAAATGGAGGGTGAAAGTTTGTGTGGGGGATCCGTTAGTCTCGAAGTTAGAGTCATGGGCTCTTCTTTACAAATAAAAAAAAGTATTTCAGGGTTTTTGAAAATTCAAACTTGAAGGGGGTAAATTGGGGGTTGAAAGTTTATATAGGCGTACCATTAGTTTTTAAGTTAGGGTAATAAAAAATTGGTATTTGAGATTCTTGTTATGAATAAGGGAATACAAGTTTCAGTGTTTTTGGAAATTTAACCCCTATGGGGGTAAAATATTTGTATTGGGGTTCTGTTAGTTTTTAAATTAGGGTATTTGGGGTTCTTATAAAGAAAAAATAAATGTGTTTGTGTTTTTAGAAAACCAATCAATTGTTTTGACTTCGGATTTGTGTACAGGGCAAAATTACGTAAGAATCAGCAAACGGCAAGTCTCAACACTTTGGTGTACAAAAATCACCATTCGTAAGATCCACTAAACACCAAGTCTCTAGGTGGTGGAGTCTAATAAACCAACAATTACCAACAAACCTGCTTTTGCATAAGACAAAGCAACTTCAGAGATCCTCTCCAAGCTAGCAAGGTTATCTATAGTTCCTTCAGCAGTTAGTATACCACAATGTCCATGTGAACTATAAGGACACAAACATACATCACAGGCAATAGTTAATTCTGGGAACCACATTCGAAGTTTTGGAAGAGCTCTGATAACAGGATTATTTTGGGAATCTGCACTGGTAGCCACATCATCCTGAAAATGGAGTCAAGAGAAATTTCATTCATAAAAGGTACCTAGATGACAACCTACTTTAGGAAGGGTTTCTATAACTCCAAATAACAAAATTGAACGTAAACCATTTTGAACAGGTTTCTGAAGATGATCTCTCAATTTATTTATTCCAAATCTATACACTCCAGGCATACTACTGATAGGTTGAGTTTCATCATCATTCTCGCTGCAAAATAGGTGTCCTTCATCAGATAAATGTTGCATAAAAACATAACAAACCTTACATGATGAAAACAGGGTACATCAAATTAATCCCTGATATTTCACATCTTAAACCTTGCCAGTCTCTCAGTGTTTGATTGAATATTCCACTTTGTAATAAATGCTTATTTTTTAGATTGAATTCTTTTTGATCAGTCATGGTACGAAAGAGAGCTTACGAGTTACGAGACGAGCGACGAGCTTACTACCTTACTTACAAATTTGAACTCGGAACAGTAACAAGTAACTAAGATGTCTAAAAACATGGTGTATTCACTTATACCTGTAAAATATTGGGACAAACTGGGGGACACCAGCCCACTTGATAAAGGGAGTTATCTAGAGTTTCAGATGGCGCCGACGTCGTTTCTTGTCATAATTCAGTAAACTGCATTTACATACCACACAGGGTGTTCTTGTGATTTGTGTCTCTGATTCGTTCTGTGATTGTGCTTTTGTCGCCTTTAAGGTTATGTCAATTCGTTGTGAAATATTTTGAAGTTGATCGATCGATGAAACATATTTTAGAACAAACTATTCCATGTACTTATGTCAGTGTTATCAGGGTTATTATATATTGTCAGTATTATATATATAATAACCCTGAGTGTAATATAGAATTTTCGAGAGGGTTCCGAAATAATTCTAATTATGAACCGTACCAATTTATTTTGTATGGTTAATTTTCTATTGATACAGCTCCACCGAGTTGGTACTTATGTATTTCTGTCCCTGTTTGCTCGTGATAAAAATCTTATGATGGAGCGGATAATGATTTTATGAAGTGCTGTAAATTACATACAATTACTTAATTGAGCTTTCAAGCCAATAAAAGTACAGGAGATGCAATCTCTTTCTGAAAAATCTATATTCTAGTCTGAAGGAAGTATTTTGCAACATATCTAAAGCTTTTGATTGATACGTAAGCTTCATCTCTACAGCTTCAGAGGACGAAGCTTCAATTGGTTCAAATCCTATCTGAGTGAAACAACCTCTCAGCTTTTTGACAAATTAAGAGGTGTTCACTATTTTGGCAGAGAACACGACTATCTTATCGCAAGAACTCAAATTACCTTCATATAGCGGAGTAAAAATAGCTTAAAATCATGCATTATTTTGGAATCCTGGAGGACTCCATGGATTTTCCTAAAACCATCTGATATTACTTAGGAATTGCTTGCAGAAAAAAGTTCGTGCACTGCTTGTTTATTAATTGTTTAAACAATGAATAACAATTTTGTTAGGAAAATTTTACCCAAATTGATGCTATAGGGGTTTTTGAGGTCGCTGAACCAGAATATGACATTGAAAAAACGATGGCGTAGCCAGTCGTAGAGGTAGATTTCATGAATGATAATTTACAGCTACCTATTTGTTATTTGTGTACATCTAAAAGAAAAAAAATCGGGTAAAATTTGTGAGATAGTGAAGCTCTATCAAGTTTTTCAACAGCTGCCATTTTGAGACTTTGGACCATTTTCGAAATTAGCCGAGGTATTCATGAGAAGTGTTTTTGTTTCATTCGTTTGAAAAATGTGGCCTCCACTCAACAAATTTTGTTATATCCCATATATAAAAGTTTTAATATCACATTTTAAACTAGCGTTTTTGAAGCATGGCCTCAAAATTCAAATTTGTAATTTTTTTAAATTATTCAATATTTTGAGCTCTGTATTTTTCGAAATACATTTTTTTTTGTCCTTTTTTTATTTTTCATGTTGAGAGTAATCTGTGAACATTTCAGATGTTTACCTTGGAAATAAAAAAAAATTAGACTTTAGACAGGATCATGCTATAACGTAATTTCATTAACGTACTATTCCTATACATATTTTTTTCACTTTCATCAACATGACTTCTCGTTAGCTGCATTTTTCTTCTTTCAGTAAAATTTTTGTTATCTTAATTTAATCAATTAGATAAAAAGTTATAACAAATTTAGTGTAAAGCGCTCGTGGCTGTGTGCTCCTCCAGCGCTGCACTTCAGAGTCGCTGCCTCACATTTTTTTCTGCAGCTTAAAGTTTTTATTTTAAATAAAAATTTTATCTACCTTTTTGATGTACATTTTTCCATTTTTGCGAGTGGCACCATTATTTATTCATTTTTTTTAATTCAATATACAATGTAATTTGGCAACTTATTTGTTAAATAATTGATTAAGCACATACTTTACGGTTGGTAACTTTTTATATGTTGTTTCTTACATCATCACTAATGTACAGTAAAAAGTTCCCGCAGTCCCCTAACTTTCTGAAGCTAAAATCTAATATTATTCCACTACTAGTAAAATGACTCGTATATGTATAAATTAATTTGAATCTTCTCTGAACCTTTGCCCATTGTAATAATTTTTCAACTTGTAATTGTAATGTATCTAGTAACTAGCAAGTCAAATAATTTTATTATTACTTTTATATTTATTTTTTATATTATATATATTTTGTATAAAATGTTTCCCATGAGATGACGGTCTTCTGACTAAAAGTATTGGAAAATTCTAAATATAGTGGATATTTTCTTCCAAAGAGCTATGGGACCCTCTGGGACGGTTCGGAATGCACTAGCCAAAATCAATATATCTTCATAGAATGAAAAGTCCACGCTTTTGAAATTAATGTGTTTATTAAAAAGTGATAATCATCCTAATCATAGTCATTAGCCTTATCTATCTTGGGAGTGGGCCTTGTTCTTCCGAACAACTGCTTGGTTTAGATCGCCCTCCTCCGATTATCTCATGCGGGTGTTACTGAAAAATGAAAGAAAAGCATTTAGATTATTTTTTTCTCCCCTCATCTTTGTTAGTAGGGCTCACCTTTTCCGGCGAAGTCATTCTAAGAGAGCTGGAAGCAGCCTAGACTGTCTCACACCAGGATTCATCGATTTCTCAACTTCATCAACAGAATTTATGATATCTACAATGAACTCTCTGAATTTGTTCATGTCAGAAGGTTGTTAGAGAGGTAATAGTCCGGCAGAGATGGGCAGTGAATGGCTTGGTAATAGTTTGTATCGGAAAGTTTAATGGAACAATGTCATCGGGGACATTTTCCAATCCCCTCTATTTTAAAGTTAATTCATCATCTAGAGACATCAGTCCACTATCCTACCTTTTCTCATTCCTTCGTGGAAGTTTCCATGATCCGAAAAAGGCCATTTGAGAAGAAATCACTTTGAAAAAATCGCCAGGTGGACCTCAAGAAAAATCTGATTTTTGA
Source organism: Gonioctena quinquepunctata (assembly GCA_018342105.1). Taxonomy (NCBI): domain Eukaryota; kingdom Metazoa; phylum Arthropoda; class Insecta; order Coleoptera; family Chrysomelidae; genus Gonioctena; species Gonioctena quinquepunctata. The sequence goes on along the minus strand of JAFIRS010003125.1, from coordinate 78,098 downwards.
CAGACAGATGTAAACATTGTAGTAAGTTTCGAGGATTTCATCTCATTTTCGCGTCAACTGTTCTGAGCGGGATCTTGTTCGTAGACTATAATCTTTGTTAACGATCAATTCACAATTTTTTGCATAAAGCAATGTTGACAGAAAAAGAAAATTTCAAAGGTTTGAAGTTTGTCATTTTGCGTGACACAAACAACAAACATTCCTTAACCGCGCCATCTACTAATGAAGTTCTAAGCAGAATTTAACGTTTTTCATTTGTTGTCCCCCAAAAATTCTAAACAAAATCGAATCAGTGAATACACCAGGGTTTTTAGACATCTTACAAGTAACTAAGATGTTTTTAGTTTTTAGACATCTTACAAGTAACACCCCGGAGTTCTGACCACAGAACATGTGTGTTCTGTGATCTGTGACATAGACTAAAGGACAAGGAACAAGGAAGTTGTGCTTTGTGCTCGATGCGAGCTCGTCCAATATTGAAACGATGACCGTTTGATAGGTAGAGAGGGGGAAAACACGAGTGAACACGATTTACTGAGGCAGCTTATGCTACGGCGAATCTTCACCAGTGTCTTGGCATGCAGCGTTTGAAAGGTTAGGTTTATTTGATTAATAAATAGGTAGTGCACTTATTATCTTGAATTCATGAATACATACCAATTTTGAATCGAATCGGACCATAATCACAAAACTCGTCCGCCAAAAACTACATCTCGTGTTCACCTATACAAAATAATGTAGTACGCCTATGAAATTTATATTGATAGCCACAGTTCGGGCATCTTCGAGAAGAATTGGTTGATAGGTACGGGAAGGCCAAAGTGATCGTTTCAATATTGGACGAGCTGTATCGATAGTCATTCACTGTCCATAGTTTTCGGCGATGCAACGATTGGGAATGGGGAACACGCATAGTTTTATTTTAATTTTTCTTTGCCTTAGTTTGGTCCTCAGAAATTACATTTTGTAAAAATAATTTCTGAAATTCTTTTTTTTTTCAAAATTTTTGAATTTAAAGGTGCCCCTCAATTCAAACTCAATTTCATCTTCACTTGATTAACTTTCCTCGAACACTAGCGCCAGTTATGGTTGTTTCAGGAATATGGAGAGACAATACTTTTTCTTACAATCCCAACATAAATTCAGTTCACTTTTAATGTGATGTTTCACTAACATTTGAAAATTCCATGATAATAAAAATATGGGCACAACATATAAACGAAGACAGACGAAATTATAGTTGACAGTTCGAAGCTACTAGCAGTAAAATTTGAACTGTGTGAAGTAACGATGCATGCCACCATCAGGGGCGCTAGGAGTACGTTTTTAAATGTGTTGAAAAAATTGACATTTTCAATTTCGAATTATTAAAAAGGATGAACATTTTTTCAATTTCTAAGTTTGTTGCTGAGCTTTCTAGGTGGTAATCTCTATGTGCAAATCGAAATAGTCTAGAAAAAGGGGATATGCGTGTTGCCTATTCAAATTAACTTGGCATCATTGTAAAATGTACACATGTATAGTTCTAATTTTACCATTAGGGAGAGTAAAACACGTTTCCATTGGTCAATGATCATTCGTCTCTCTGTTTAGGTGTCGAAATCATGTACATAGGTATAGTTCCTTTTTTGTGGGGAAGTAAATGCTTGATGCAGTGCACTGGATTGGATCAATCACCTCGCGATTCGCCTTGGAATCGTCGATAGACTTTTTAGGCATTTTCGGAAACTTTTTCTGGTTCACCAACTCGATCCCAATAGATCACGTAACGGATCACTCTGATCACTTACCCCAATACTATAGTTCACGAACGTATCAGGTTGAGATATTGATCTTGTTCTTATTTGTTCTGGTTCTGACACAAGTCATAACATAAAACATAACCTAACTTCAACTTTCCTAATAGTTCCTTCAATCGAAAATGTCTGGAAATCTATGAAATCAAATTTCGAATGTTGAATTTGCGAAGGTAATATTAGTCTTATTTTACCTTCCATAATTCTTAATGCAAACTCGTCTTTCTTCAGAAACGTATTGTTTCTTTATCTTACTGGAATATAACTCACATATCTCATCGTCCTCATCAAAAGCTAACGCCGTTGTTGTTTGGAATGATGCAATTTTCCTTTTATTCATGAATTCAAATAATTTTTTAACTTTTCGTAATGCGCATGCGGTGTCTGTAGCGACTCTGACGACCCTGCTTTTGAATAGGGTTATAGGCATTTTCGGAAACTTACTCTGGTTCACCAACTCGATCCCAATAGATCACGTAATGGATCACTCTGATCACTTACCCCAATACTATAGTTCACGAACGTATCAGGTTGAGATGTTGAGCTTGTTCTTATTTGTTCTAGTTCTGACACAAGACATAACATAACCTAACTTCAACTTTTCTAACAGTTCCTTCTAATCGAAAATGACTCTGTAAATCTATGGAATAAAATTTTGAATGAAGAATTTGCGAAGGTAATATCAGTCTTATTTTACCTTCCATGGAATAGCGAAAAATTACTTCTTCATAATTCCGAATACAAACTTGTCTTTGTTTAGAAACGTATCGTTTCTTCATCTTACTAGAAGATAACACACACCTCTTATCGTCTTCATCAAAAAAATAACCAAAAGCTAACGCTGTTATTGTTTGGAATATTGCAATTTTCCTTTTCCTCATAAATTCAAATAATTTTTTAACTTTTCGCGTAATAAAATAAAATATTTTTTTAACGCGCGTAGTTGACTCGGATTAGGAAAACGAACGTGCAGGTTAGGGATCGTGTCAACACGAGTAGGTTTCAGAAAATGCCTATATATAGCATCGAGTGCATGTCATCTATAGCACAGATTAGAAATAGTCTTCTAATCTGTGTCTATAGTCTTGTTGAAAAGAAAAATATTCTGTATTCAATAGGCTTTTTCATTTAGATGACAAATGACTAACTTTGTTTACCTGTCAGACCCAACCAAAGAGAGTAACTCTCTTTGAGACCCAACGGCATTGACGGCGATTTTTTTTAAAGGAAATAAAATATTTCCGAGTTTTCCTATGGATAGTTGACTTGAATTTACATGGAGAAGAAAACTCACCATTAGAAAATATTCGTGTACAATATTTTATCTACGAATGAAAGGTTTTTGGCGGTATAAAATAGGTAATAAGTACTTAACCTACAAAGAAAGTTACGATCGCCAATGTATGCAGGTGCATTTGTCATGAAGTTGACATAATGTGAAAATACCGCTAATTTTGAACTAAGCCAATCTCAAATTGTTATTTCAAAACTAACCAATGGCTATTCACTTTCCCAATAGCCAATCAGACTTTGGGTCTCAAAACGATCGCATGCGCCTTAAAAAATCATCTAAATGAAAAGGCCTATAGAAATATTTTTCTAAAAATAAAAAAAAACAAGATGGAAACGAAGTTATTTTTTGTGAATATCTAACAGAAACCAAGTACTTTGAACTAGGTATATCTTATAGATATTTTGGAGAGACCCTAACTTAAAAGAATATGAATACCCCCAAGAGGTATCTTGAACGATGGGAGATGAATGTCTAAAGTTTATTTCGGAGTCGCAGATGATTCCAGGTCTGATTTTATGAAAACCCTGTTCATATTTTCTATCCATATCACAGATAGGTGGTACGTTTGAACTTTTGTCTGTTGTCTTATCTCCTGTCTCTATACTGCTTTCTTTCTTTTTCATTATTTGGGAGACGTATATGACGCTTATATATGTATTTAGCATATATTTATTAACTACGAATATTGATAACTGGCCATAAGAGCAATGCAATGAAAGTGAAGTCGAGTTATACAGGCTTATTCAGAAGTACATTATCTATTTCTCAATATTCAATATTAGTTATCGAAAATTTTCAATGTTGAAAAAGAAGAATCGCTTGAAAAATCGCAACAAATGTTGGAAGTCTTTTAGATATCTGTTACGTATATATCATGAAGTTGTCTGCGCAAGTCGCCAACCGTTAGAAAACCCAGGGTGTTTCGGTTTTTATCCTATAGGGTCCCATAAAAAATGATCAACACATTCAAAATGTATTGTGATCACATACCTCATAAAATAAGTAGATACCACATGCAGATATCAAAATGGAACCCTATGTGGTGCCTCCATTAGACTCCCTATCAGAGTTGGTAATTTTGGCCCATCATTCATTTTCATTTATCATTCAATTTTCATTTTGCCTTTTGCTACTCGTAAATGTGTGAGCCTGAATACGGTACATTGTGAATATCTAGTAGTTTACAGCTTCTAAATAATAAACTCGCACATAAATGAAAAACCCGCCCTGAACTCTGAACGGCAATCAAGTTTTGACACCGTTTTATGTCAAAACGTGAATTCATCACTAATCTCGTTTCATTCCTTTTATTAGAAAGGAACAGACAACTAAAAAACAGAGGCACCAACTTGAAGTGGAGTCTTATGTCAGCCATGGCAAAGGGGCTATTTTTAATCGATGAAACCAAAAAGGAGGAGGTTCTCTAGTCGACCCGTATATTTTTTTTCCATCATTTTTTTTCATGTATGATCACGCATAACTTTTTACTGAGGCGTCCGATTCTGATAATTCTTTTTTCAGTGGATAGGCTGTACTTCGAAGGTGGCCCCATTTGAATTCAAAAGATGAAATCCACCCCTAAGGGTAGCAAAATGAAGGATATTGATCACTCACCCGCTGAATTCTGGTCCGTTAACCGATTCTATCAGGCATAACTTTGTACTGGGTTCTTCGATTTGGATGATTCTTTTTTTAATAGATAGGGTATACCTTATATTTGAATTTCGAATGGAATTATATACCCTTACGGGTAGAAGAATAGGGGATAATTGATTTTTTACTTATGAACATTGGCACACACATACGTAGTTGACAATGACAGATCGCTACTGACATTATTTCTGTTCCACATCCGTCAAAACCATTATATTCTATGAAAGGATGGAATGATATACAAAGTAATGAAATGAACTAACCAGAACAACAAAAATAATTTATATTACAACAAATAGTAAAAGTAGATAATCATATTATTTAACTGGTAATAGTTGAAGTAAGGTGGGTAAGTAAGTATTTTGGAAGTAATCAAAAAACAAGTATGTAGTAATTAGTAGGAAGAAAAGAAAAAATAAAATAAACCTTCTTAGTCTCAGTAACTAAGCTCCTAAACTAATGTAAGTAACTAATTTTGAGTCGGCGCCAAACAAACAATCAACGAACATCATTAAATTACTTCAAAAAATTATCAGAATGTCACCGCGCAACTCGATGCCATCATTTTACGCCTTACCTAATTCATCTGCTTGTTTGTTTGGCGCCGATTCAAAATTAGTTACTTACATTAGTTTAGGAGCTAAGTTACTGAGACTAAGAAGGTTTATTTTATTTTTGACTTTTCAGTTCCGTATTTCGTCGGTTTAATTTTTTGTTAAAAAGTTTTGTAATCATTGGAAGAGCGGCCATGTTATATCTACTTCTTTTATGAGGTCTGTGATTGTGATTGGCACCGGCTGGACAAGTTGACGAGTCTTATCTTTTTACTATTAATTTAAAAAAAAACTTGTAAATACATGCGACGAAGGAATGCCAGATGAACTGGTGAAAAAGGTATTTCAGATATTATCTTATGAACTAGCTTGGAGAGGTGGCGATGCCATGAATAGCATGATGCATTTGTTCGAGTGCAGTAAACACTTTTTGCACGAGTTGCACACTAGTATATTAAAGTATAAGTGGATAAAAAGGGCTTTAAAACACGCGCGATTTTTCGAGCACGACGGCGCAGCCGGAGTGCTCGAAATAGAGCAAGTGTTTTTAAGACCAGTTATCCACGAATACTTTACGTTATTTTTTTTTATTGGTGCACTTTGAAATTATATATACTGGTATTATTACTACAAAAAATAGAAATAAGAACCAATAATGCAAGAAGGTTGAATTCGTGATGTGACATCAGTATACCTTTCGTTGTCATGGAAATGAGAAAAACAGATATTCATTTGCAATTTGTTATGAAAGATCAATATTTGTTGTCACCAGAGCTCAAAAATGAATTATTCTAATATCGATTTTTTGAATAGTGAGGCAGAATCGCGGTTGATACCGCGAAAATCCAGTGATATATATATATAAAAAATAATATGAAAAGTTCATCAAATGGATGGAGGAGCACATATAAATGAACGAGTTGTTAGTAATATTTCATTTGACGTTACAAGGTACTCCTGTCAGATCAATAATCAAAAATTTGTCATTTAGACTTCACGTTTCTCGATTTGTTGATGTTGTCATGGTAACTTTAAAAAACGCGCGTTTTTTAAAGTTCGATTTAAACACGCTGAGGCGTGCTTTAAATGGGTAAAAAGGGGCACCAATAAAAAAAAATATTTTTTCGTCAATCAAAAACTATATAGAGAAACTGTGGAAGGTTACCCAAAAAACATGTCAAGAAACGTTGTTCCTCCACAAAAAACCACATTCATTCAATATTTTTTCTACGTTCATGCAAAATTTTTTTTTTTTTATCCAGGTGGCACTAAATGTGGGAAAATAAAAAGCGTAATTTAATAGCAGAATATTTAATAATTAGCACTATCGATTTGCATTGAGAGAGTTAGGAACTAATACCTATATTTTAGGAACAATTTAACTCAAACTTTATTTTTGATAAATTGCATTTTCTAGTAATTTTGTAATCCAGTATGCAATAAATATAATTGAAAATAATATAAAATATGCAATTGTTTAAAATGTAATACAATATCACAGAAAATGGACTAAAAATGACGTCGATTTAACGTTTATGTTTGTCAAGACAATGACATGAAAAAACGCTGTAGTAGAATGACAGATGAGTGCAATAAAGAACCAGTTTTTTCACTAAATATAGTTCAATAAAGTTTTGTTTTTTGCATGAACGTAAACACATAAATATATTGAAAAGAGACAAGATGCTCAATTAGCAACACTGGCATCAAAAAAGTGGTACAAGAATGTTTCGGATAGTCGAAATACGATGTCCATGTGGACCCAAAAAGCAGCAAGATGGGCCGGATTTCAATTAGAATGAAAAAAAAAATCATTTTTACGAGTTTCTGCTGTGTCAACTTTGGTCAAACGTGTACTAGGAGAAGATCATTCAATCGAAATAACAGGCCATGCATCTACCAGCTCAATTAAACTTTACTTGCAACTTGATGACAAACATCACGAAGCATTGTCAAAAAGATGAGAGGAGAAGAAATTCAAGTCGTCAAAAGCCCCAGGAGATAGTTCCCGCCTAGAGGCCACTTTTTAAAGTTCGATTTATAATAATCGTGTTTTTAATTGTAATACCTTGTATTGTTCTGAATAAAATTTGTTTCTGATATTTTCGTATAATTTTATTCAGGAAATAGCGCATAAAATATATTTCCTGCATGCAAAATGGCTTGGAAATCTTGCATTCAGGTGTGTTGCCTTAAAGAAACAGCTTTCATGCTTTTTTGTTATTTGCCTCAAAAAGTATATTCCCCTGCAGTTCACTTTTTGTCAAATAACAAAAATACATTCAAATTGTTTCTAGGCAAAAAACCTTTATGCACGATTTTCAGTAATTTTGCATGCACTTAACATATTACCGCAGAATATTCCCTGAGTCAAATCAATAACACTTGATAGCGATTCCACCTTTTTTTCTGTTAATGTTCGTTGCAGATAATATAATAAAAATAAACAAGTAATGAGACAGATTAATAGTGATACAAATTATGATAATCTTTCATTTTCATTTATAGCTTGAATTAGCAAAGACAATTTCAAGTGATCCATCATTGCATATTTTTTTCCAAAAGACTAAAATAGTATATTTTTATATTTTGGAGTTTCATAAATGGCGTTTGATCAACACACACTCATATAAAAGTCAAGAACCAACATATCTGAAATAATAGTCCAGAGTACTATTTCAATATCCAATAATCTGATTTTGGCGAAAAATGGTCTCCTGAATAGGGATATTAGTTTTTTGCCAAAGTTGAACTGACATTGAGAAATAACCAATGTCTGAAAATATTTCAACTTCCAAGATGCACCTGAATAGAAAACAGCCATGAGTATTAGTTATTGAAAAATAACCAATATCCAATGTTCTACAAGCCTGATATATGTATTTCCTTCTTATATTGGCAGCGCGTAGTCAGAGCAACCGAACATCAGCCAATACATGTCACGCCTTCATTTTCGCGCATGCGCATCAATTGGGCGTTGCCAATGAGAGAAACCGAGCGATCGTCATGCTTCATTTATTTTGGCTCCATATTTGCTGTGTTTATTATCAATATTGGTACTTGATACATATATGGTACATTGTAGCACTTCAACCAAGTAATTGCCTCTCGGGTCCGTCGTGGGAGAGTTCCAGAGCGGAGGTTTAGTATTGAAATCCCCAGCCACGACCGCCTCCCTCTTGGAGTGTTGTGTCAGGGTGTCTACATGCATATGCTCTGAAATGGTTCAGGTGTATGTTCGGAGACACGTAACAGTGAAGCGACCAGTTCTCAAAGATTATGCATACGTATTAGGACCCATTTCATGTGAGATTATACCTAATCTTGGATTTGCGCAGTAGACACCGTTGCAACCGGACGTGACCCCGATCCATCTTACATTGCTCCTTGTCGTTCGGATGTTTGGCTCTTGCACCAGGGCGATATCTATATTATAGTATTTCCATTGTCTAAACAATGGTATTTCTAATCCCAATTGGACCAACATAAAAAGTTTTCGTGAAGAATTTCCAATTGCCGCCTTGACACAGGCGTCGGTATATTATTTTCCAGTTACTTATTCTCACAATCATAGCAATTGATCACCTCATGTAAAAGTAGACACATGTTATCTCAACTGAATTTTAATATTTGTTTCGAAATTATTATTTTCAAAGGATAATTCCTAACCTCACCATCACACGGCACTGATTAAGAAATATTGTGAACTGCGTAAATCATGCGGATTCAGATAACAGATGTCCAATCCAGCTAGCCGAGCTTCTATTCCTCAAATATATTTGATAGCGCCTTTACTAATGATCTGAGCAACTAGAGACACGCGCCAGAACTTTTTTATGATTGTACCAGGAACGCTTTGAAAGTAAAAACACTGGTAGTATATAAATTTTCCATTTGCCGGGCAGTGCATATGAACACTCCTCGTAGTGCTCTTATTTTTATTGCCGTTCCAATTGGGATTAGAATAAGTATATACCTTCATCGACGGTCTTGGCTAAGAGATGATGACCTGCAATACGCCTGTCTATATTTATTTGCAGGACTTTGAGGGTCATAAAGGATTATTAGTTGCTTCTAGGGAGGTTTCCGCGTCGAATATCTCGGTGACTGTTGTATCTCCTGTATGGAGATACGGCTGCGACCACCTCTCCCCCTCAATCTGGCCTCTTTGAAGGCCACGTATTTGTTCGATCCAGTTTTGTGGCCTGGTTCCTCGAAAATAGGACATCGTTCCTCAGCATTGCATAACTGTCGTTCGACCCGCACTAATAACAGCATTTCGTCAGGTCGGGGCCTTTACATTTGTCTCTGGAGTGGGAGAAGCTCCAGCATCTCCCGCATTTCGGTACATTTACTCGTTATTCCAACTTGCATCTGACGAGTACCACCCTAACTAGCTCGTTATTGGCGGGAATCTTTGCCGAGAGGTCCTTTGGCAGCGTGTCATTTCGGAGTGGTCTGGTCTCGCTGACCCTTCAGTCCTCATCACACCTACCCGTTATGTTTTTCACTGCGTTTATATCTTCTTTTGTTGTGTCACTAGACACCCCCCTGATATGGAAGGTCTCCTCCGACCCGAGCTTTCTGCTCTTGAGAGAGCCATCGTCGTGCATGGCAGATCTCAGGTTTTCCAGGGCACTATGATCTTTGTCCAGGGTCATCATAAGAGCTTGCCGCCCTTGGTACTGCGTATGTAGACCAAATATGGAGAGCCGATGCTATTTGTTACCTTACCTAGGATGTCTTTGTAGCTCTTACCGGGTTCGCTAATCATGACTCCAAAAGTTGTTCTGTCAATGGTTGAAGTGGGTTTCTGGGTGGAGGTAGTGTAAATGTCGACAGAGGTGGAGGACCCATGGAATATAGCCTCTGCTATTCTCCTCAGTAGCTCCAGGGCTGTGCCCGTGATGTGATGTATGCATATTTGTCTGACTTCAGATGTTTTGCCTTTAGCATTATGAGTTTTTCTTTAGACATTGTATGGGTTTGTCCCCTAATTTTGGTGGTCTGCTCAAGAATCCAAGTAGACCTCACCCTGGATGCCAGCCAACTCTTGGTACCTATCTCTATACAGCTTCTGAATGCTTGCCTTCATCTCCGGATCGCTTGGTTCGACCATGACCAATTTAACTGTGGCGTAGTCCGAGTTCAGTGGGTTTCCGACTAGCATTTTCGTATTCCTGTAAGCAGTATCTTCTCAGCGCAGCCATTCGTTTAACATCTCCAAGGTCCTTGGGCTGAATGATACAATCCGTGGGATCTGACCCACGATTCCAGGGGTATATCTGGGCCCCTTTCTCAACAACCATCGGTTTAATATCAGCCTGTGCATGTGTCTAAAGTGATTTTGTTTATTGGGAGGTATCTGTTGCCATCTAGCCATTTTCCAATAAGATTTCGTTGAAACATATTGGAATTGCTCCCCAATTTGCTAGCTTAGTCTTTTATACGTTTATGGGTGTTGGGGTTCTCCGCAAATACCTTTTCCAGCGCTGTCGTTAGCATTTTGTTGTTCGAAATGGCTTCCATCAAAATGTAAGGCTCGAGGCTTTCCCCTTTCCTATATTTTCTATCCGAGTCCTCTGTGTTAATCGAGGTCTCTAGTATCTTGCGTGTCTTCTTATTTGGTATGCTTCTATGCACTTTTCCAGGGACTTTGAGTCTGGACTCAGAAATTTTTGTGTCGCTCTCTCCTGTTAGATCTACTTTTGTGTCTTCTTTGTTTTGGAATTATTTTTGTTAGTTTTGGTTCGGTTTGTTATCGTTACTCAGTCTTGTTTCCACGAGGAGTAGGGAATTATCTGTCCGCCCTGCAGAGCTCCGCTTGCAGGGGTAAGGCATCTTCCCCGTGGGGTTGCCTGTTTCGACAGGCATCGGTCGAGACACACTTGATCACCCCTGTCTGCATCCCTTCGGCGCGATGGTGCTACATCTTGGGATTAAGGGACGTGGATGTCCCTGGGGGCTTCATTATCGCTAGCCAGCATGCTCCCCGATATGCTGGCTAATTTTAGTTTTCCTGGTACCTATCCGAGGACGCTCTGGATGATCCTGTCCTCGAGGGTAAGTAAGAAGGTGGGGGAGTCCTAGCAGGTGATGACGAGCGTGATGGTACCCTCACTCTGCAGTCTCTCTTGAAATGTCCGCTCCTACCACATCTGAAGCAGTGTCCTCTTGATTGGTTAGTAGCGCTGTTATTCCTGAATGTCAGTTTTTCTAATATTTTGAGCATCTGTTATGCTGTCTCTTAGTTTATCTTCAGTCAGTTGTCACATTCCTGAAATTCCGTCTGAACAATAATCAACCTTTCCATCATCTGGCGGGCGAGATAAACATCGCAGGGATGTACTTACTTATTTTCGTAACAATTCGATCAGTAAAATAATCATTTCAAATGTTCTAAACCAGCATTCATCAAATTCCCACAAATATTGTTAATGTAACTTGACTGGCAAAGTGAATTTACTCAAAATAAATATATTCGTTACGATCCAAATCAATCAAATCATTTGGTTAACATCATATAATGGTTATGAAGGAAATTAGCCAAAGTACTGGGGGCTATAATTCACTGCGGGGCGGCGGCTGAAAAAAATTGCACTCTAACAGTTTCTTTCGAGATGATTTTTCATGATCATTTAAAGTTTTTTTATTTTAACGGAATCCGGTTATACCGACGCCGGTGAGCACACTTAGATTAGATTTGTACGGGGCTTGTAGGCTAGTAGCCACTTCACTGCAACCTTTGCAGATCTATTGTGTATGCCCTCATGTTATGTTAGAGTTCCCTGTCTAGGCCCGTCCTTGTTACTAGACCATAGGCCAGACATTGCGTCCCCCATGTATTGGGGAGATTGTGGTTTTTCCTCCCCTATCGTTGAAAACCTTAGCCTCGTAAGGCCTTTACAGTAGCACAGTATGTGCGCTGAGGTTTCCTCCTTCTCTTGGCAGAACCTACATGTGGTTCTGACTGCCAGTCCGATATTGTTCATGTGTTTGTTGAGTCTGCTGTGCCCTGCCAGGAGCCGAACCATGATCCTGGTTGTTCTCCTATTCTGGCTTAGCAGGTACTCTGTGAATTTTGGCGATAGTTCCTTGATATCTTTGGTTTGTTCCACCATTCTTGAGATTGCTCCTACACCTTCTTTGGTTTTTAAGCCATTCTATCTGCTATGATTGTTTTAAAAAATCTCGAAGCTATACTTGGGAAGCATCTCGTCCGATGGCGTTCCCATCATGGGGTCGGTTTCCAACTCTTTGCATAGATCGTTATACACTTGCAGGGATAGTCTACGCTTGTCCTCTGGTCAATCTGCTGGCAACTGACCTGGCTTTGCCTTGTATGTATACATGAAGTGGTGGTAGGTTCAGCTAGACTTCTAAGGCGGCTGTTGGAGTGGTCTTCATAAAACTCCCGTGGCAGCCTTGCCTTTGAATGCCGCTTAGCCTACGGAACGACCCATCCTGCTGAATCTTTGGCCACCATGTCACCTAACCGTATGCTATCATGGGTCTGATGACCCTGCTGTATAGCCAAATTATCATTTTCGGTTGTAGTCCCTAGTTTTTCCCACACATTCTTCTGCATAGGTTGAGGGCTACCGTGCTTTTTTGAATTACCTTTTGTGGGAGTTGATTCCATGTCAGCTTGTGATCAATGATAACTCCCAAGTATTTTGTCTCTTGTGCAATTAGAATTTCCACCCCGTTCAGAACTGGTGGCTTGAGTCCTCTCATTAATCCCTTTTTCGTAAAAGCAAACTATTGTGGTTTTTGGGGGTTTGCAGTTAGTTCCTCCTCCTGACACCACTTACTTATTAAGTTTAGAGCAGCCTGCGTCTGCTCCGAGACTGTTCCTGCAAATTTGCCTTGTGTATATCCTAAGCAATAGAGTGAATAAAGTATCGAGACAGTGCAAATGTCATGACATATGCAGCAGTTCAAAGGTTACGTTTGATAGGTTAATAAGTGGATATCTAGTGTAGGTAGTCCATTCAATTTTGTTTACTGTTATCTTGCAAAAGTGCCCTGGGGTCTGGGATAAGTAGTTTTCAGCAGCGGAAGAAGAAATTACTATCAAATTCATGATACGCCTTCGGTGTTTCTAAATAATTTGGTACGCCTATGGAATTTCTCATAATAGCTTCGCTTCGGACACCTTCGAGAGGAACTATTCATTAAGTGGGGGATGCACACTACTTGCCTTTGGATGTTAGCTTTACCAACTAGGATAGCCCATAAGTAGTACCCCTTCTTTTGGGCATCCTCTACCTGCTCTAGCTGTGACTGAGGTTTCGCCTATGGTTGATATGATTACCCTTTTCACAAACTGGCGTTTACCCATTGACACAGGAGGGATGGGACCATTTACTTTCTAGAGCTTTGGTAATTGACTTTGTAGATGCATTGTTGAAAGCACCCTCGATTTCGATGAAAGTCGCTATGAGTATCTCTTTGTCCTCCAGGCATTTTGTTAGTAGCCTGTTAAGATCATCCAGTGCCAAGTCTGTTGACTTGCCTGGCTGATACGCATATTGGGGGTTGAGAGGGTTTGTTAATAATACTTCGTCTCTTATGTATCTGTCTATTAGTCTCTCCAGAGTTTTCAGCAGGAATGACTTGGGTGTCATGTCATTTAATCTCCCCACCTTGGGTATGTAAATGACTCTCCCTTTCTGCCACTCGGTAGGTATGTATCGCATGGCTATACAAGTCTTAAATATTTTACATGGAAATGGGATTGATATTTCCTGTCCCTTTTGGAGTAGGACAGGATATATTCCATCCTCTCCGGGGGATTTGTATGGTAGAAATTTATCTATAGCCCACCTAATTCTGTTTGGCCTAGTTACCTCTGTAGCTAGTTTCTAGTCCGAACCATTAGGCCTTTTTAGCTTGCTTTGCGGAGTGTTTGCCGCTACTGGGTCATTTAGAATTATTGCGGCCGGAAAGTGTGCCTTGTGTAGGTATTTTCTTCCTTTTTTATGAAACCTACCTGATTTACATTACCCTCCTTTGCCAGCACCTTGTGGGTTCTAGAGCATCCTCTTCTTCCACGATTGCCTTTCTGATCTCTTTATTGTACTGCGTGAGTGTGGCTTTATATACTGCACGGTCCTGGTTGGTTTTGGCTCTGTTAGATAGCCTAGGTACGCACTTCCCTTCTGAGTGTTTCTAAGTGTTTATTCCACCAGACCGTATTGTTATTATTATCTAGCCTTGTTTTTTCGGAGCAGCTTTTGTCGTAAGCTGCGAGTATTACCTTGCTTACTTGGTTCACCGATCTCTCAAGGCCATTGTCGTTTCTATTTCAATCCTAACCTCTTCGAGAGCCTCTCGCTGAGTGATAATAGGTATCTATCTCAGTTTGACCCCCAGGGGTTTCGTTAGGTGATTGAAATTCGAGGAGTGGTGACAAGGTCGAATCTTATCTGTCTATGGTCGGAGCATGAAGGCTCTCCTCGGACTCGTGCCAGTTGGCTATGTTATTACATGCTTTTTCCGACGAGAGTGTGATATCTAATATCTCTGTTCTCGTTGCAGTGACGAAAGTTGGTTTATCATCCCCGTTAGATATTAGTAGCCTATTTGTTAGTATTAAATCTAAAAGTGACTCAACTCTAGCATTGATATCCATGCTTCTCCATAGACTATGGTGTACATTTGCATCGCATCCTAGGAGGTTTTCCATGGCCGCGTATGCGATTACTTCCCCTATTGGTGGGCAAACCTCCTCGCCTGGGAAATATGCGGAGCTCACTATTCAGCTCTTGGCTCCTTCCTCTGTTTGTGTGGTCAGGATAGCTATAACAATACCAGCGCTGCAGAGCACCGGGATTGGTACGCATTTTCCCTGTTACAATATACAATGCTTTCTTTGTAAAGTACCTCACCTTGGTTGGTTTTCAGGCCTCTGCAACCCTGCCTCCTTGTACCCACGGTTCTTGCAGGAGGGCCAGGTCTAGACCCTCGTTGTCGAACCTCCTACACATGACAGCGATGGCCGCCTTTGCATGGTGGAAGTTCACCTGCAGAACCCTGTACTCAGTTCTGCGAACTGAGCTGTTCGTCTGCCTTCTCCCATTGCCATGTGCGTACCGCTCTCATGTGCTGTTTGCCTTTTGAGAAGGCTCACTCCTTGGGGGTCTTTTGATTCCTCCTCCTGGATCTCCGGAGTGGGACCTGCGCCCTCCTCTGTGTTTATACTCTGTTTCGGGTTGTGTCTTCCCTTCCCTCAACTCTGAATTTGATCTTTCCTAGGTCTATTTTCAGGAGTTCCTCCAGGGATGCGCTATCCATCGAGGAGGCCCAGGTTTGACCTTTGTCCGAAAGGGTTTTACCAATGCCTTCGCAGGATTTTCTCCGATATTCAGATCTCTGTCCTATATCATCGGGGATGTAGGTGGTGCAGGCGATTGCTTCTGGAAGATCCTCTCCCTCCAATACCCTCAGAGTTGCCCCTTGGAAGTTTTCTTTTATGACTAACCTCTTCGCGACTATGTAGTCAAGCCCACTTCCACGTTTTGAGCTTCAGTCTTGAGGCCCCTCCTAGATAGGCAGCTTTCACTTCCTCATCCGTGAGTATTTCTATTTCCTCTAGGGAACCTTGTTTTTGGGTTTTGGTGCTTGCTGTGAAGCCTTAGCATCTGGCAGTTTTGCCTTTAGTTTGTGACTGATCGTATTCACCTCTGTCCTTTCAGTTTTTTTTCCTTTTGAATCCATTTGATTACCACGAGCAGCTAGGGAATATTGGTCAGCCGCGGCAGAGCCCCGCATGTTGCGGTAAGGCGTGGGATACTGCATATTGAACCCTGCAGTCACTCAGCCCTCGGCATGATGCCAAGACTTTTAGTTTCCTATTACGACAGGCAGATCATACCGGGGGTCTATTCTATATACCCCATACCCCCAGGGTAAGGAACACACTTTCCCCAAACGGTAATTTTGCCTAATCCTCTAGTGTTTCCAACCAGTGGATAGGGATCTTTTGAAGAACTCAGTATCCATGAACTTGGAACCGCCATCTCAGCGTCCCCTCCGAAGAACGGCATACCTCTCCTTATATTTGGTGCTCATTGATATAATGTAGTGAGCTGTGGATATGCTACTATACTGCAGTCATACAAGCTTAACATGAGTGTTCCCTGGCAGACATTTGGACCCACACGAAGCATTAACTACAATCTGCATTGCTTCACTTAAGATATCAATAGACTTTCGTCAACTTGGCATTGTAAAAATTATGGATTTTCACAAACTTTATGTGTGAACTGTTAAAAATTCAACACAGCAATTCATCATTGTTTGGTATGCTGGTTAAACTAAAATGTAAGAAAAATTCTATTTTGAACTGCTAGTATTCCTTAGTATGAAAATTGATTAAAAAAATCGAATGGTTATTGTCTTTTAGTGTGTTCTACAGCATCTGTGAAAATTTTAGAAGAATCAGTTAGGTACCATATAATTAAGGTTTATCTGGTCACCTTGGATAATCAGAAGGAATGACGATTGTAAAAGAAAAGAGTCTTCAATAAAAACATTTATTCATAACCATATACAAATAAAACAGCAAGATTAAAAACAAAAAAAAACAAAACTCTTAATATTTTCAGAAAATAACTATAATAAAATATATTTATAAAACTATAAAATATCCTAAACAAATTGATATGTGGAATTCAAAGAATTGTTATATAGGTTTTAATAGGGTAAGATTAACCAAAACATATTTTTGATGAGAAAAAACAAGAATCTCCAAACTTTACAGAACTGCTGGGGTGTGGAGTTTAGAAAACACTGGATGTTTGCTTTCCAAGATGAATTCAAGTTCAAAGTGCAGAGAAATATCACAATGTAAATAGAATACATGCTCCTGACGAGTGATTCAGATATGTCTAATGTTAAATGATAACATTCATACCAATATCATTTGACTCAATATAACAATTACAATTTGATATTATTTTCCCTCAACATGCAAACAGAAGTACTGAGTGAAATGATCTCATATGAATAACTGATAATTATAAATGTCTCCAACGTTTTACAAGGACAAGCATATTCCATTCATTTCAAGCCAAAGCCTAGTTTAATCCCATACTAACTCGAAGACATTTTATTATTATTATTATCTATGAATTTCCCTTTACTGAATTTAGATTAACTCAACTTCGTTTCAACAATAGTAATGGCAATAAGAGTGAGAATAACTTTAAATCAGGCTCATTTTATACAACAATTTTAGCAATAGCTGTAGGAATGGTAATAATAATCACAAATATGACAAAAATATGTGCAAACCCAAACAATGAATATAGTATCAATATTTCATTTTTCACATTTTCACCCTTTTCTTAATTAGTTTTTCCACACAGTACAGGAATTGAGGCAACAAAAATTATAACTGATTCAACTTTTAAAATTATTACTAATTCTAAAAAAAAATGACAATCCTTAGAAAGGTATGAAAAGTAATTTCCCAACTTTTCCGGATTTTTACTATTCCTATAATATCATACTTTTTCAAATTTAATTATTCAATATATTTATGTTTCAAAGGATTTTTTAAGTTAGAGAAATATAAACATGTAGTCTCTTCCAATCAATATTAATAGAAATACCTCCCTTGGAATTGAAATACAAAATACCACAAAAATCCCACAGGAGAATACCTGAATCAGTAGACACAGTCATAGTAAAACAAATATATTCATTTTTTCTGTTTATGAAACATGACTTTTTATCAATATCAATTCTGTCCACAAACTTACTAATGAAATGGTAAAAAATCGATGAAGGGATCACAGAATGGGGTATGAAAATAACAATAACTGTCGGAAAAGGTGTGTTTACATCTGACACTTTTCTCCGGAAATATATGTCAAGTGTCAGACAGAAAATTGCTTTGACTTTTTCACATACTGTGATAGAAATAACTAGAAATTCACGTCATGGATATGTATACATCGGTTCCCGAAATGCTAAACATTTGTCATAAATGTTCGACCCGTTTACCCAGATTTTTGTGTTCACTTGTGTCCTCTGTTGTATATCTCTTTCATTCTGCACAGTTTTTATTTTATATTGCCATGACGAAAGCGTCAAAACGCAATATTGCAGCCTGCGTAATTGTTCTAAAGATGAAAAGGAAGAAAAAACATTCTGTAAGGTTCGAGAGTGGATTTTGGGATGTAAAAAAGGGTCTACAATCAATTGATGTCTGAGCTCAGTGTTGAGGGTCCTGCATAGTTTTCGATTTTTTTACGGATGAAACTGAGCTTCCTTGTAGAGCAAATTGTAGTACGGCCATTTAGATATTTACAATTCATCAGCGCCCTGGCCTGAATTTGTCTTAATGGTTTTTTTAAACCTACTGTTGAATTGATTTCCTGTTGAATTGATTTCTCAAGTTGTGAATTTTCCTTTGTATCTCTTCTATTGTCTAACAAATTATTTTGCCATTTCCTTTCAGGCATCATGTTTCTTCGTTATAATTGTTGCTTGTAACGTTCCACAGTTCTAGTTTACCATGGTACATATTAATCAACTTTTCTGTCCCCCATGTTGAACCTTACTGCTCAAAAGTAGACAAATGGACAAATTTCACAATAACTGTTGAGCGAGTTTGAACTAGCAACTAATCAGTGTTTACATCTGTTGGCAGATATGTGTTCGACACAAATAGCTGGTGGGCTCATTTTAGACATACATTTTTCATTGTTTACATTAGTCAGAATTTCTGTCTGACATGAATATTATGCAATAACTGTCAGATGTAAATGTACCTTAAGAGTAAATATTCCTTTTGGAATCGATTCTATTAAAACTTAACAACACGCCCGACACCATAACAAAAATAATAATAAAATATAACAAAATGAGAGGTTAAGTTATTAATAAACTGAATTTTGTCAAAATTTATGATCTTACAATCAAATATTACTGTATAAAAAATATAACTTTATAAAAAATATCAATTTATAAAAGGCACTTCATTTTCAATATAACAATCATACTATGCTAGAAAATTATCTCCAAGCTATTAAATATATCAGGGACTGAGTTGAAGTCCATAAGCAAACATACTTTTGATGCCCTGACTATTCATGAGATCGTTAGCCATGGTTGCCATATTTTTATTTCCAGGTATCTAATTCAAAACAACCAAATTATGTTTTTAGAGGGACATTTCGAAAATGTCACATTTATGATTCTATTGAAATAGAATGACTGTTCATATTTTCAATTTTTCTTTGGTATAATATTTAGAAGCATGAATAAGTGGATTGAATTTTCATCCCATACAAGATCTTCATTCAGTAGAAACTTCAGATGTGAGATTATGATTTGTCTAGTTACACTTTCTATTGATGTGTTTTATAGGTAATTTGCAAGAATTATATTGTACTAGCTGGTACCGCTAACTTCGCCTGCGTAGAATTTGTTTTTTCCTATGTTTTTCTTGGTGTTATGCCCGGTTCTCGTTATCCCATTTCCCCGTTTTTTGTTATCCCGTTAAGCGCAAAATATTCTCTATGTTCAAAAATCTGTGTATACCAATTTTCATGGCGTTCAGTTGAACGGTATAGAAGTTTGTCAAACAAACTTCTGCAAAAATCAGATCCTTGCAGAACCGTTCCTATATAGACCAATCAATAGACATTTTCTGCTCTATTGATTCTGTGACAAAAATAGTACCAGGAAACCGACTATGCCATCATACGAAAGACGATCCGTAGTTATATCCTGTTATGTTTCCGACTAACAACTATCATTGCTTAATTTGTTATAATCATTTAAGAGCAAAAAATTGAGTTTTTTTTTGTAATTCGCTTGAAAACTAATGAAGCAATCTCGATGCTTTCAATGGACCAATTGTAGAGAATCAAAATGCAAATGAAATGAGCCCTGGCACGACTCGATCGGATTATTAGTAACGGAGAAAAACCGAAAAAATTAGCGTTTTTTTCAAAACATTCACAAGACTGCCATTTTTTAAGTTGTAATGCAGGCTCTCTGGACATAATAGTGATTGATATGTACTTGCCACAATTAGCCGCCCCTCATATCTGGCCGCCCTAGGCCTTATGGGAAATCTGCCACTATCTGTACCATGAGTTAAGGCATTGGCTAGATGGTATTGGTGTCAAAAGAGGAGTGCTACTGACGTAAATAAGATAGTTTTGCTTTTTGTAGTACAGGCCTTTGATCAATAGTTACATCTACAATTCGATGTTGGAGGGGGGTGATGATTCTGATGAAAGACATATAGTCCAAGAGGGGACTGCAGAAAACCTGACCAATCGAGTAACAGAATGAAATGTTTTAAAAATGTTAGTACTCACAGCAAATATAAGAAAAATCATTAACAAGTTTTTTATGGCCTTTTTTCGGAAAAAGCAACCATACAAATGTAGCAACAGATTGGTAATAGTTCCAAAACAAATTAACTTCCGAGTGGTCCAGCGGTTTAAGGTGCTCTTCACAAAAGGGAGCGTGGATTCAAACCCCAGCTCTGGCAGCTTTTTTTTCCTTCAAAATTGAAAAATGATTTGTATGGGGCGAATATCCGATCCCAAAAATCCCCACATACTAATTTTGAATAGAATCGAACTATAATCACAAAACTCGTCCGCCATATTGAAGCCGCTTATTTGTCACCGGAATTATTTCACGTTATTCGGACAACTACAAGTAGGTTAAAATTCACTTAGAAGATTTGAACTAAACACATACATATTATGTGAAATTGAATTAATGCTTGTAAAAACATTTCATTCTGTTACTCGATCGGCCAGGTTTTCTGCAGCCAGCTCTCAGACATGAGAAATGATTTGTTTTGGGACGAATATTCGCCCCAAACTAATAATTTTTCAATTTCGAAATAAAAAAAGGTGCCCGAGCTGGGGCTTGAACCCACACTCCTTTTCGTGAACCAGCTCCTTAGACCGCTGGACCACTGGGATGTTAATTTAAATTGAAACTATTACCAATCTGCGGCTACATTGGTATGGTTGCTTTTTCTGAAAAAAGGTCATAAAAAACTTATGCACCACTTTTGCCCAGGCAGTATGTTTGCTGTGAGTACTAACATTTTAAAAACATTTCTTTCTGTTACTCGATTGGCCAGGTTTTCTGCAGTCTGCTCTTAGCCTAATAGGTTTTGATAAAATGTGATGCAGTATCTTTGCACCATTTTAATTTTTGATAAGTGATTGCTGATGTCTATCATAAATTTATTGTGTTCCACATCTAATTACCCCTGCGCAGGGTTCTAGTGCTGGTTGGGAGGCTTTAGAATCGTCTACTTTCGCTTGTGTTTCAGTGTACTTTGTAATTATTTGTTTCTGTTTGAGTTTATCTAAATGGTTGGTTATGATAATGTTACTGTTGGTTTGAAGCAAAAATCATTTTGAATAATTTCATAATAGGCAAGATCACTAATTTCTGGAAAAAATACCACAATTTCGAGAACGATGAGCACTGGCAACTCAGGAAAATGACAAATCAATGGACTTATATATATTACACAATATCTTCTAGGAAAAACTATGCATATATAATATTTTATCACTATATTTCAACTTCAAGCACATATGAAGCAAATTTGTAAGTTTGTGATCTCCCTATGTGCTAGGTTGCTGTTTTCCCCACATATCTATGAGATATATGCTGGTCATACTTTATGTTAAACAGTTTATATAGTAATGGAATTTGAGTTCCTTATTTCATCTTGGCAGAAGAGTTTTTTTTGTATGTTTTATGTTGTATCTGCATTTTTATCATTCGGGTATTCATGCATTGTGTTGTCTGATCGAGTTTTAATATTGGGGCCTGCTCCAATATCGAATTTTAATGCAACGTTTTCACGTAAGGTTTTGAAATCTTTCAAACAAAACGCCTCTTTGAATTGATTGATTGAAGCAAAAAGGGCGGAAAATAGGTACTTGGCCAGAGACAGAAAAAGAGAGAACTATGCTATATACGGTGCTGGCCTTGTTTTTTATTAGTAGCTGTCAGCAACATAAATGTTAATAAGCATCGGTAGCCCCGTGGTAAGATGCTCGCCTGCCACGCTGGCAGACCGGATTCTAATCCCGGCCGATTAACATTTTTCTTAGTTTAAATTGAGTAATATTTTTGTTTATTTATTTTTATTTCAATCACATTTCTAATATTTCGGATTCTTAAATATTTGAAAAAGAAACAAAATCCAAAAAAACCCATGTTATGTTATCTATCTTGTGTTTAAATTGCATAAATGATTTTGCAGAGTAACATTAAAAGTGGTTGGGGATAAACGACGTCGAAGTTAATTTACGTTTTAAAACGAGTATAAATTGTAATTAGAATTGTTTCCATGCTATAGTCGGTGTTCTGAAAATCTTAATACGTGTGGGTTTGTTGTCAATTGTCGCGAATTTCAATATATATATATTATACAGGGAATACCGGAAATTGCGAAAATATTAACAATAATACCAAATTAAAAATATGTATTTATATATATTAGATCGCCAAAGAAGTTTCACTTCTGTCACGTATACTGAGTTGCACGCGATCTTTTGAACATAATACAAATATGGTTTTATCCCTCCCAGATTAACACTTAATTAGGTCCTATTAAGTCTAATTTAAATTTGATATTACACGGGTCTATGCATCCTACAGGTGCATTGCCTTGTTATATTCCACAAAAATAATTCAGGTGATTGTAATTTGCATTTGTATGAAATAAAGGTAGACATTCAGTTGTCCATTCCCAATTATTGTCAATTTTATATGTATGGTGTATAAAGGAAAAAAAAAGTGGTTCATGAATATCCATTATGACCAGTTATCTATTATGGGTAACCATCACCATAGGATGTGTGTGTGTGTGCTGATATTTTTTGAAAAAAATGGAAATATTATCTCCTTCAATGCAAAGTAAGGCAATTTAGGCACAACCATCATTCCTGACATTTTTTTAATACCAAAATAAATTAACACTGAATTTCTCTAAGTCTTGGTGTGTGGTGGTAACGCATTTGCCTACCAATTTTCAAATCTCGACTTCAGCTGAATATCAATTTTATTTTCCTAGTGGAAGGAGTCACTAGGTTGACCTATCCTATAAATGAGTACCCTGAGGTAAATCCCTGCTGGCGATACTATCTTCCCAGCACTATGCTTTTCAGAGGGTTCACACAATGAAAAGCAGACTATTAGATTACAAATATAAAATACTTATTTTTCAGCAATTTCTTTTATTACAACTGGCGGGGTGATTCAGGAACTTGATTTCTCAGCCTTATTATTTTACAAATGTCCATAAACTTTGAAATATAAAACACTTTCATTAAAAGCATTCAGAGCTCTTGAATCACACCATTGCCTTTTCATGAGTGACCATGAAAACACTATATCAGTATCAGATGACTAATATTCAAAACGTGATGAAATCCTAAATAACATGACTGATATTTCCAAGTATTTCAATATTACCAAGCATTTGTCAAGTAAATAAAATATTTAAAAGATGAGATAAATACAGAATCAGAGATAAAGATAGGAAATTCTGTAAAATCATTGAGTAAACAAGATATCAATTTTTTGAAAAAACAATAATACATTTCTGCTCACCATTTTGAAAGAAATGCAAATACACAAATATTGCTTTCTACAGAATATGATGTGATTATCCATAATTCACATCTCAATGGCATTGCACTTTAATTTTGTCTGGTGCATCTTGAGATTGGTGATGACATTCAAGATTATTGTGTGAAGATGATGGCGTATCAGGAACAGCTGGAGTTGATTCTCCGTTTCTATTAAAAGATGCTACATCTGAAATTTTCATTACTGATTATAACAATTTCAACAATAAATTTCAGAAAATATTTTTTTTATTATAAAGGTTTACCTCCAATTATATGAAATATACAAAATAAAATAAGTACATGTAAATTATACAGAACTACAAACTAATTGAAATACCCAATAATAATATTTATTTATTAAGTATTGCAGTATATTTCAATGACTAGTACAAAGATTAATACCCAGATTGATACAAATGTTAGTACATAGATTACAAAGATTATAAAGCTTACAGAGGTTACGATGACAGTTACAAAGAGTAACTTACAAAAGTATCTCACAAATTGATAAGATTACAAAGATAATTATAATATACATTCATTAATACATTTATATGTGCCTTGATAGAAAATTGTGCAGAACATAGAGCGAAGAATGGTACAGTATTGTTACTGAAACAGGTTTAGGGATGGCTGGTATAAAAAGAAAGTGTATTTTGTTGAGAAAGAAGAATAAGATAGGGATGTGTAGTTGACCCAGATATTTACTCTAAATGTGTGATAAATTTCTGGTAGTGATTGAAAGGGTTTGTTTTGTCTATACATTTTTAAAATTTTTAATTTGTCTGATATACAACAGTAGTTTGTTGAAGATTGTGGGCATTAAGTAAGAAAGGAATCTGGGAGCCTTATTTTTGCGATTATGAGGAATTTGAAGTAGATTATTGGATATGCTTCTTGTGTTGTGTTCATGAGAAACCGGTTGTCTTAACTTTTTGAAGGCAAATATGCTAATGTTTAGGAAGTAGAGAGTTCGGATATTACATATATCAGTGTTATAAAGGCGTTTTGTTGAATAGCATCTTTTTTCCTTGTAAATAATTCTTAGAATATAATTCTGGATTATATTTAGTCTTTGCAGGGAATTTGTGTGAAGACCACCCCATACAAGTATTCCATATCTGAGTATTGATTCAACAAGAGATTTATGGACAATCAGCAGTAGATGTTTTGGCATTATTTCCCTTTACTGGTAGAATTTGTGGATAAGTTTTCTGATTTTCGTTGATAAATATATGACATGTTTATCCCACTTAAGGTTTTGGTCGATGATAATTCCCAGGTATTTCATGTCAGTTGTCTCTTTGATTTCATTGTTATTGCCATCAATGCTTAATGTGTTAAAGTTTGGCCGATTGGTGTTATTAATAGAAGGCTATGTAATGTGTTTTTTCCAGGTTTAAGGATAGTTGGTATGCATTTAACCAATTTTTTATAGATGCCATACCGTTTTCTAAGAGGTTTTTCGTTTCTGCCCATGAGCTGCCATTAAATATGACTACTGCTGTGTCATCCGCATATGAAATAATTTTTGTATTCGTTTTTATGCATAGAGTTTATGTAGAGGAGAAATAACACAGGCCTACGCACGGTACCTTGCGGTACTCCCAGTTTTACAGTCATGGGGTTACTTCTGGTGTATATTTATATATCCGAATTTTCCAATTTTCAGGCAACTTTCCTGATTTTCCGTTTCAACCATCCTCAAGCTATCACGGACATTTAAAAAAAACACATCGGTCCAGCCGTTCTCGCGTTTTGCGCTTCGCGAGAACGGCTGGACATATTTGTTTTTTTTTTGTCCGTGATACATTTTTATTATATAGGCTGAAATATATTATCGAGAGTATTAATATTAAATAAAATTACTTAAAACCAAATTTTTTTATATTATTTTATATATTGTAAATAAAAGGCACTTGAACAAATACTTACCACCTATAAGCTCTATCTTTTTTTTCAGTGTACAAATAAATATTAACCTATAATATCAACTAAACCATATTATAATGAAAAAATATGACAGTTCGTGAGTAAAAAAAAGGGTTGAATAAAAAATATAACTACACTTAAATAATCCTCAAGTGGATCAGAAATATGGATTCCGAATTGAGTCCAATTTATTTAAAAAAAAATATTTTTTGTTGATTTTGTTCAATGATGGACTACTGATTTGAAACGGATGGGAACGAATATTAAAATTATTTCTTGGAAATACTGACAAATATTGAAATATTTTAAATATATTGTAGATATTTTGATAGTGAAAATAATATTTGAAGTATGGAGTGGTTTTTAGAATAAAATAATATTTAAAATATGAAGTGGTATTTGTTGATACTGAATTACGTAAACTGATATTAAAATAATTTAAATATATTTTGGTACTGAAAGTCGTATTGAAATATTTAATTTTCTGTATGTACACCTATTTAAAGAGTTGTTTCCCCCTCGAGTAGAATTTATGTTTTTTTTTATTGCAATACTTTCAGAGAAGTTAGCAGGAGAAATTTTTTGTAGCATATTTAGACCTATGTTTGTGAAATAATAATTACAGTAGTTAGACATTTCATGTTTATCTTTGTATGGAGAATCATTATCCGAGGTGATTTGTATATGTTCATTATTTCTCTTAGTTTTTTGATTTGTGGCGTCAGTTATGATTTGGTACATTTTTTTATGTCATTAGGGTTATTCTGCAGTTGATGTGTATAATAGTCATTTTTAGTTTTAGTAAGAAGTTTGTTAAGGTTATTTCTATATATTTTGAATGCTGTTTCAAGCCCTTGAGAGTAGTTTCTTATGAGTTGTTTTTTCAGTTTGTCCCGTTTTTTAATGTAGGTTTAAGACCTAGGGTAATCCACAGTTTTTTTTTTACTCTAGTGGTATTAGCTTCAATCACTTTCTTGCATAGTTGGATGTGACTAACAAGTATATTATAAAATTTTTCAGTGGCAGTTATCACGTCGTTACATTGTTGTACTTCGACCCAATTTGTGTTTCCTAATAGGTGGTTCAGTTTCTCAAAGTCATATTTTATATACTTTCTACAACCCAAAGTGCCTTTTCCAATTTCATTTTTTTGAGGTCAAACTTTATCATTACTGGGAAGTGATCTGTGATATGGCAGTTGATGATATATGAACTAATGTTATTTGTGTTTGCTATTAACTTTTTACAAAGATATGATCTATACAAGTTGCACTTTCTTTAGTTACTCGAGTAGTTTGCCCTATATATTGCTCAAATCCCTGTTTAGCGAGAACTCCGATATATTTATTTACATTCATATCATTGTCGTTTAGAAGATCTATGTTGGTATCCCCAACGAAAATTTCAAAATGCTTTCTTCCTCTCTGTTCCTCAAAGTATGAATCTAGTTCATCAAGGAAATAATTTACATTACTAGGATTTGGCCTATATAGGGCAATTATTTTGAAGGATGATCCTTCTACAAGCAAATTGAGGGTACCTAGAGTGACTCCGCAAATTGTAAGCTTAATGTTAGAATGACTGTAATTTAGATTGGATTTGATGAACATAAGTATACCATCATTTCTGTTGAAGTCGCCGTTGTTGTACAGTGTGTGGAACCCTGGAAGAGTGAAATTGTCTATGGATTCAATTTGGAAGCACTCACTGAGCACAAATACGTCACACCTGTCGAGATCATAAGTTATGTTGAGATGAAAAATATTTAAATGCTTACTTGAAGTATCGACAAATGTGATGTATTCCTCTGGGTTTATGTATTTCCCCTTGTTATTTTCAATATCTCAGTGGAGGTTCCCTAAGATTATATCTTCATCTATTACAACCATTGTGAGAGGTAGTCCGTTCTTTTTTTCAGTAACTCTATTTGGTATTTCAGTGTGGGGCATTCATAATCAGTTGTGTGATGATCTAATTTATGGTTAGACCCATATTTTTTGTTGGCATTCGAACAGTTAGCACAGCACTTTTTTTGTTTTGGACAGTCTCATTCCTCGGCACATTGGGGACAAGTGAGTTTTCTTTTACATTCTAGTTGTTTGTGGTAAAAACCTTGAAACTTGATTCATCATATACCGGGTAGCATTCCCAACCAATAAAAACTCTTTTGGCTTGTATCAGTTTCTTGAAGTCATCTGACAAGCTTTCGGCAAATATAATATTTCCCTTTCGACCTTTTTTTAGATAAGTCACCTTGAAGTACACTGTCAACCCATTTTGTTGAATAATACTCCTTTCTATTTCCTCGGTTGTCATGTCTTGGTTGAAGTTTGTTATTTTTATTCTTGGTTTTCTCAAAGTAGATTTTTCGATACTGTAATTGTTATTCAGTGTGTCCTTTGTCGCTTTCTCGAGAATTTAAAACTCCTGTTTTGTCTTGCACTTTAGATTAACCGACCCATTCTTTGTGGATTTCACATTTTTTGTTCCTATTTTTAGATCAACAAAATTTAGATTTCTGTCGATGTCATTCCTTGTTTGAATTGGGTCTTGTTGTTGTTTTGGTTTTATTATGATCTCTGGTATACTTTGGGGGGGAGTTTACTTGAGGAAGGTCTATTTTTTTCATTAGTATGCCTGCATAAGATGTTTTTTCCATAATTTTACTGGTGTCTTCTAGGGTAATAATAAGAATATAGCTCAATAGTGATATTGACGATTGAAGAAAAGTTATGTTTTTTTTTCAATCACTATATTTATGAAATGACCTGAATGAAGGTATAAAAATAATTTTAAAATACATTTCCTGATTAAAAGTTAACTTTTGACAATAAAAATTACAAGCTTATATTTAACTTCATATTTGTATGTATGTGAATTTTTACCCACTTCTAGTTGTCCGATTAACGTGAAACTTGGCAGGTGTTCATAATTCCGGTGACAATGCATTATGGAATTTTGTTGCTCGAGAAAAAACAAAATGGCGGCTCCAATATGGCGGACGAGTTTTGTAATTATGGTTCGATTCTAATCAATATTGATATGAGGGGGTTTTCGGGGACAGAGATCACGATTTTTTGTCGAAATTCACGAATTCAAGGTGGCGGCTTCAAGATGGCGACGAGTTTTGTATTCTAGCCGATTCCATTCAAAATTGGTGTGTGGGGATTTTTGGGGTCGGACATCATGATGTTTTGTCAAAATTCATGAATTTAAGATGACGGCGTAATCTTTTATAATGACCAGATTCTGTTCAAAACTGGTATGAGGGTTTTTTGGGGTTGGAGGTTATTAATTTTTGTGAGAATTCAATTTCATAAATGACTAAAAAGATCAGAATAAAAAGTATAAAAAAAAGACAAGCTTTTATACAAATGCACTAAAAAGGAAAACATAATTTCTTTGTTTGACCTAGGTTATTCTGTGAGTAGCAGATTCAAAAACTTGCCGCGAATATAAAATAGGTACTCTTGCACGGCAAGATTTTGAATCTGCTACTCAAATAAATATTATTTCTTTTTTAGTGCATTTGTATAAAAGCTTGTCTTAAAAAATGTTTTAATCATTTTTATTTCCATGTACATTTTAATTAGGAACTAATACTAATTCATCCCCATCATTTATATTAAACAGAAGAAGCCGAACTAATTATTATTAGACTTCACAATTACAACACAACAAAACAAATGAATGAATGAAATGATTTTATGCAACAACTGTCTGACGGCAGCTAACTCACTTACTATACTCCAACTCATCAAACAAATAACTCGAATGAATGAATCCAGCGATGCGCGGCTGTTTATATAGTCAACAGACATGTTTCGAATTTACTAGATTGTCATTTGCTGAATCAACTGGAACTCCATGGATTTCGTGATGGTTTGGTTGGAAAGTCCGCTGATATCAACCATGGGCAGTACCGTAGTGTATTCGTAACAATATTATTTAAAAATTATTGTAATTATTTTAATAAATCCACTCATATCTCAGTTGTTTCTTCACCTCTTGAAATTTTTCAGAATACTTGAAGATTTCTCTGATAAAAACTTTTTAACAAAAAATTAAACCGACGAAATACGGAACTGAAAAGTAAAAAATAAAATAAACCTTTTTAGTCTCAGTAACTAAGCTCCTAAACTAATGTAAGTAACTAATTTTGAGTCGGCGCCAAACAAACAAGCAAATGAATTAGGTTAGGCGTAAAATGATGGCATCGAGTTGCGCGGTGACATTCTGATAATTTTTTTGAAGTAATTTAATGATGTTCGTTGATTGTTTGTTTAGCGCCGACTCAAAATTAGTTACTTAATTTTTTGTTGAAAAGTTTTTATTTTTCAATTTTTTATGGCTGAAATATACTAATTACTACCTACTTGTTTTTTGATTACTTCCAAAATACTTACTTACCCACCTTACTTCAACTATGACCAGTTAAATAATATGATTATCTACTTTTACTATTTGTTGTAATATAAATTATTTTTGTTGTTCTGGTTAGTTTATTTCATTACTTTGTATATCATTCCATCCTCTCATAGAATATAATGGTTTTGACGGATGTGGAACAGAAATAATGTCAGTAGCGATCTGTCATTGTCAACTACGTATGTGTGTGCCAATGTTCATAAGTGAAAAATCAATTATCCCAAATTTTTCTACCCGTAAGCGTATATAATTCCATTCGAAATCTAAATATAAGGTATACCCTATCTATTAAAAAAAGAATCATCCAAATCGAAGAACCCAGTACAAAGTTATGCCTGATAGAATTTAACGGACCAGAATTCAGAGGGTGAGTGATCAATATCCTTCATGTTGCTACCCTTAGGGAAGGATTTCATCTTTTAAATTCAAATGGGACCACCTTCGAAGTACACCCTATCCACTGAAA
Organism: Gonioctena quinquepunctata; assembly: GCA_018342105.1. Taxonomy (NCBI): domain Eukaryota; kingdom Metazoa; phylum Arthropoda; class Insecta; order Coleoptera; family Chrysomelidae; genus Gonioctena; species Gonioctena quinquepunctata. The sequence continues at coordinate 47,331 of JAFIRS010003125.1, read as the reverse complement.
AAAGAATTATCGGAATCGGACGCCTCAGTAAAAGTTATGCGTGATCATACATAAAAAAAATGATGGAAAAAAAATATACGGGTTGACTAGAGAACCTCCTCCTTTTTGGTTTCGTCGGTTAAAAACTCATAATTGTTCTCCTGATGCAAAACAAATGTGGAACACTTTGAAAACTCTTCAAGATCAACGGTACTTAAAAATATAAAGCTAAGAATTCATCAATTCATTTTTTAATGAGAGTATTAGAGCAACAATTCAACAATCCGTTGATTTCCCAAAACAGCTTTTAATTCATAACTAATTCAATAAGTGAATTCAAAGTTCTCACAATAAAAGATCTGGGAACAATAATCAATAATCCCTACACTAAATGAAAATCGGACTTCATAAGTAACAACAAAGCTACCAAATAATATCAAGCATAATGATCATTATTTATAAAACTAGCTGGTTCGCGCGACTTCGTCCGCGTAGAGTTTGTATTTTTTCCTGTTTTTCAGAATTTTCAAATAAAGTTGAACACGATTCATTTATTTGTAATCAGAGAGCCTAACTTAAAAATTAACAGAACTCCCATAAAAATGTTCACCCCTCTCATGGGTTGGTTTTCTAAGAATACCGAAACATGTATTTCTTTAATTGTAACAGAGAGCCTAACTTAAAAACCAACAGAACCCCCATAAAAATGTTCACCCCCCTCATGGGTTGGACTTCTAAGATTACCGAAGCACGTATTTCTTTATTTGTAACAAAGACCTCAAATACAAATTTTTCAGACCCTAACTTAAAAACAAAATGTACTTCTATAAAAACTTTCAACCCTCATTTTGACCCCTTTATAGGCTTGAATTTTCAAAAACCCTGAAATATATTTCTGTATTAGAAAAAAAGCCCAAATACCAATTTCCAAGACTCTAACTTCAAAACTAACAATACTTTCACCCCCGTTCTCACCTCCTTGTTCACCCCTTTAGGGATGGAATATCTAAAAACCTTTCTTCATAGGAATATTTGAGGGATTGCAGGGTGTTGGACAAAAAAAAACTATTCTATGTCTTCGCTAACGTTTCGCGAGTATATTACTCGGTTCTTCAGAGCTTAGGCGTCAAAATTTTTGCTCTTTAGGCCCAGCGGTTTGGTCTCGGCGTTGATTGTCAAGTCAGTCAGGACATGTAATTATATATGTATAGATAATTTTTGTAAAATTTTCCAATTATTGAATTTTTGAACAACTTTTTACTCAAATATTAACATCCTAATACCAACCTACCTTTAACAGAGAGCCAGTGCAAGACCTGAAGCATTGATTGTCGAGTCAGACAGGACATGTAATTATATACCGGGTGCCACAGTATATCGGGCCACCCCTGTAACTTCTGCATTCGTAAACGGATTTTTCTGAAATTTGGTACAGTTATATAAGCAACCATTTCGGATTTGATCACATTACAATCCAATATGGCGGACTTCCGGTTTTTCTGGAAATGCCAGCAACTTTGTCTTTTCTGTATATTTTTACATAACCAAGTTCAACAGGTCAAAACAAGTCCAAACCTTATGTCAAATGTAATTTTTTTTGACAATTAAAATTAAAATTGTTTTTATATTTTACCTCGTGGATAAATGAGATTTGGTCAAGGCTATTCACAATGAGTCGCACTTAACAGACAAACATAATTTTTTCTGAAAAATCAGTTTTTGTGTCACTTATTGATGAATCAATTCAGTCACATCACATTTTGATCAACAAATTTTTTTTTTTAAATGGAACCCCTATGGACCATCTACATGTCTCTCTAGAACATACATTCAGGAAAAAAATTACATATGATTTTTGTATTTCGGTGCAGTAACAAATTATATACATTCAAAAATCTACAACTAGTTCAGTTTTAATTTTTCAACTTAGTAAGCAGTGGAAAACAATTCTGAATCTTGCCAACTAATTGTGTTTCGCTGTCATCTTTGATCTCAACTCTCGAAAACGTATAATTTTGATTTTCAATTTCTACTAATTCTCGGAAGTTAACTAATTTTCGAAAGTTGAGGTGAAAGATGACAGCGAAACACAATTAGTTGACAAGATTCAAAAATGTTGTTTTCCACAGCTTACTAAGTTGAAAAATTATTCGAACTGCAAGGAAACTCGTGAACTAGTCATAGATATTTGAATGTATACAATTTGTTACTGCACCGAAATACAAAAATGATATGTAATTTTTTTCCTGAATGTATGTTCTAGAGAGACATGTAGGCGGCCCATAGGGGTTCCATTTGAAAAAATAATTTTTGATCAAAATGTGATGTGACTGAATTGATTCATCAATAAGTGACACAAAAAATTATTTTTCAGAAAAAATTATGTTTCTCTGTTATCTGCGACTCATTGTGAATGGCCTTGACCAAATCTCATTTATCCACGAGGTAAAATAAAAAAACAATTTTAATTTTAATTGTTTCAAAAAAATTACATTTGACACAAGCATTGGACTTGTTTTGACCTGTTGAACTTGAATATGTAAAAATATATCGGGATTGAAATAACAAAGTTGCTGGCATTTCCATAAAAACAGGAAGTCCGCCATATTGGATTGTAATGTGATGAAATCCGAAATAATTGCTTATATAACTGTACCAAATTTCAAAAAAATGTTCAATGCAGAAGTTACAGGGGTGGCCCGATATCCAGTGTCACCCGGTATGTAGAGATCATTTTTGTAAAATTTTCCAATTATTGAACTTTTGAACAACTTTTTACTCAAATATTTAACATCCTAATACCAACCTACCTTTAACAGAGAGCCAGTCCAAGACCTGAAGCATTGATGAATAACATGCATTCAACAAGTCAAAGACGATTTGGAATATTGTCAACACAGAAAAGGTCAGACAAGTAACTCCAACTAATTCATTCAATGAAATAAAACTTGATGACAAACTGATAGTCTCCCCAGAAGAGGCGAGCAATCTGATAAACGACTTTTTTGTCACTGCAGCCGCCAAAATTGTCGGCAATACCCCAAGTAGTCTGGACTTGACCAATGTGCCAGAAATTTTAAACTCAATTTACTTATCAAAAATTTTAGAAACCGAAGACCGAAGTATTAAACATTATAAATGGCCTCAAAAATAAATACTCATCAGGTTATGATAGCGGTTGGTTGGTTGGTTGAAAGCTGATGAGCCAGAGACAGGGTTGGCACTTAGCTTCCCTTGACACTGCGACCAGCTGGGGTCTATTGTATCACTCTATCGTCAGTGGTTCCTCATTCAAACAGGTTTGTGCCTTTAATTAGGTTTAGTAGCCTGTTGATAAGGTTCTTCGGATTCATGCCTGTTTCCGGGCTGATCTCTCCAAAGGTTCTGTGTGCCTACTACTTAGGGCGTTACAGTCGAAGATAATATGAGAGGCTGTTTCCTCCTCTTCATCACATAGCCTACACTCCACGGTTTCCCTGCGTACTACCATGGTGTTTATGTGTTTTCTTAGGCCGCAGTGTCCAGTCAACAGACCTATCATTATACGTGCCTTCGTTCTGTTCAGGTTCAGAAGGTCAGCCGTCAGGGTCCGGTTTGGATGCCCTACCATGACTTTGCTGTGTATTTGCCCGACAGTTTGATCCCAATATTGTTGGTGTCTTCTTTTTATCCACTCGTCGATCAGGGTCCTGCATCGGTTTTTGCTAATCCCATGTACAGGTTCTGGCCCTGAGAATAGCGTTTCAGATGCTTGTCTAGCTAGCTGGTCCGCTTTTACGTTGCCTTCAATGCCTTCAATGCCAATGTGGCACCCACATCAAGGTGACCTTGTTGTGTTTTGCCAGCTCGATGAGGTTCTGGAGGCAGTCCCAGACCAGTTTAGACTTTATCTGTATAGAGTTGAGTGCTTTGATAGCACTTTGACAGTCAGATAGAATGTAGATGTGTTTTTTTCTATAACCACTTTCTAGATTCTTCTGAATGCATACCATGATAGCATGTGTTTCAGCTTGGAATATCGTGGAGCATTTGCCAAGTGGTATTATGTAATCCCTTCTTGGTCTTACCCCATGTATTCCTGCTCCCGTTCCTTCAACTATCTTTGAACCGTCTGTATACCAAACTATGTCCGCAGTAGATTGTGATTCTATACTCGGGGCCCATCCAGATCCGTCAAATCGTGTTTCGAATGGTTTTTCGAATGAGTATTTCGAGTTCTTCGATGTTGATTACATGAGTGATTCTGGTATGTCCAGTTGTTCGGATTCTCCAGTTTTTTGTTTGTTTCAGTCTGTATGCACTCATCCTGGCCTCTCCAATGACATGTAAGTCAAGGAGTTCGAGGTTTATGATGATTTCCATTGCAGCTGTTGGAGTGCTATTCATTGCACCCGTGATACAGAGACAGGCAAGCCTCTGGATTTTCCCAAGGTTGGTTTTTGCCTGTCTTTGATTTGTTTTTGGCCACGCTAGCAAAATACTATTGAAAAAAATCGGTCTGTTCATCATAAAACCTATAACATACATAATGAACGAATCCTTGAAAGGTGGAACATATCCAACCAGAGTGAAAACAGCAATTATTATACCTGTACTGAAAAAGGGTGATCCTCTAGCGATTGATAATCACAGACCCCTCACAGTCTATTGTCTAGTTTCTACAAACTATTTGAAATTGTAATGAGTATTAGACTGATACCCTTTCTAGATAACAATAAGATTATTGTGAATAACCAACATGGGTTTCAGAAAAGCAAGTCAACAATCGCAGCAATTTTCAGTTTTGTTAAAAATATTGAATTTTTTATAGATAGTGATTTTTTGGATCTATCGAAGGCCTTTGATTGTGTGAGCCATATCATTCTGCTACAAAAATTGAAGAAAATGGGTGTGCTGGGCCTTGCACAGGACTGGTTTAGATCCTACCTTATTGGACGCACCCAGAGGATATGCATAAAAGACGACTCAATAGATTACCTATCAGAATCTGCTTTAGTATCAAGGGGGGTGCCATATGGCAGTATATTAGGGCCAATTCTGTTTATTCTATATGTGAACGATCTACTAAATACAGTACATGATAATTCAGTTATATTAACAAACTCCGCCGATGACACAAACTAATTGCTGGTAAAAACTACCAAGAACTGAGCCAAAAAACTAATGACACTGTACTCCTTCTATCAGATTGGTTCTGAAAACATTCACTAATACTAAACACAGGGACTGCATACTTTTTATGCATAGCCGAAACACACAAGATCTGCCAACACACATCGAAATTGATAAAACACAAATGTCGACTCTACTAAATTTCTAGGGGTCATCATTGATAAACATATGTGTTGAACGGAACATGTAGAACTGCTCCGTGGCAAGCCTAGTAGAGTCTGCTACTCATTCAACGGCATACTTCGGTCAGTTCTACTCCATCATGTGCTACGGAATTATATTCTGGGGCGGCTCACACAATCAAGAGGTCTTTATAATCTAAGAGAGAGCAATTCGAATTTTAGCTGGACTAAAAGTAAATGAATCCTGTCGAGGATATTTCAGAAATCTGAACCACTAACTCTGACAGCTGTATATGTGCCTGAACTATGTCTTCAAAAATAAATCACTATTCATACCATACGGCAATAATCACTCGCACAACACAAGAAATAAGAACAAATTCTGTTACCCTCAACATGAAACTACACTATTAGAAAAAGGCTGTTTTTACAAATGTCTGAAACTCTACAACTTGCTTCCTCGTAGCATACAGGACATTAAAGTGCACAATGTATTTAAACACAAAATAAAGCAAATGCTCACTGTGGCTGTTTAGATGTGGATGAGAACACTTTCTAGATGAGGTTATAATTTTATTAACTAATCACTTTCCAATGCAATGAGACCAAATTGTGAAATGTCTTTTATTCTTCACCAGAACAACGGCACAACAGGTTAATTTTTTTCTTCCCAGTTTTTTTCCCTGTAGTCACTAGGCGTCATAATCATCCAGTAGACTTGGTATATATTCTCAAAAACAAGAAGAATAATGGACATTGCCATAAGGTCTCTGTACACTGATGTATAAAAATGAATGTAAAAATGAACTACTTTTGACTTATACTATACAAATTTGTAATTCTTCTATTTTGTAGTTTTTGAAGGCTGAAATACTATTCTGACCGAGTAATGCAAGTATACTAGAAAAATTATGAAAATGGAGTTGTATCATAGTTTTATGAACAGTACGAGATGTTAGAAGAGTTTCTGCTGTTGTAATTTTTTTATATTTTAGCATACATATATTCAATGTTTTTAGGCTTAGAGTATTACCTACAATAAATATTTCATTTCTTCAACAATTTCAATGACTTTGCCATTGAAATGTATTGCTATCATATTTTTGTCTGTCTGATTATATTTGTTCGTATGTGGGTGTTTTCAGGGTAGAAGATTATGAATTTTTCTTCAAAATTCATAAAATTAAAATGGTGGCTCCAAGATGGCCGATGATCTCTATGTTTATGGTCCGATTCTATTCAAAATTGGTATGTGGGGGTTTTCGGGGTCGGAGATTATAAATGTTTTATCAAAATTCACAAATTCAAGATGGCGGACGAGTTTTGTAATTATTGCCCGATTTGATTCAAAATTGGTATGTCGGGATTTTTGGGGTCAGAGATTATGAATTTAGTCAAAGATTATTGATTTTTAGTTTAAATTCATAAATTGAAGATGGCAACTCCAAGATCTTTAGATGGTCTCCTCATTGAAGGACTAGATAGCTCAGAACTTACACGAAAAAAAGGCCTCATAATAACGATGCTTTAACAAAAATGCATAGATTAAGGCGTACTTAAGTACTAAAAAGTACAAGATAAAATAATTAATTAAAAACCATTTAAAAGACAAGCTTTTATTCAAATGCACTAAAAAATTGAAAATAATTGCTTTGGATGTGTGATGTAGGTTGAACCGTGAGTTATATATTCAAAAGCTTGTCACTTTTGTATTCGAACTGAAAACTTTGTGCGACAAGCTTTTAAATCTATAACTCACGGAATAACCTATGTCACACATCAAAAGCAATTATGTTTTATTTTTTAGTGCATTTGAATAAAAGCTTATCTTTAAAAGGGTTTTTTATTAATTATTTTAACATTGCGTTTGTGTTTATCATTGTAAAAAACAGATATATTACTTAAAGTACTATTGATTTTTTCAACTGCTCTGACCAGGTAAGCATGACTTGCATATCATCGGAAGAAAGATTAAGGAATTCACAGTCTTGGATATAATTTACATCGCTTAAGTACAAAATAAATGGAAGACAACCTTCAACACTTCTCTATTTAACGGAAAACTGTCAAGCCACGAAGTTTGTTGAAATTTAATGAGCTTCCAGTTGAGATCAAGCAATGTTTTGGAACACTTGGAAAACACTGACAAATTCAATAGCAATGAGAAGTGTTATCAGTAACATTCAAAATTTATAGTTTACTCCTATAATCATTTAGTGACAATCACCAACTTTTTCTGTGGTACCTGTTTCATATATATTGTTAATATTAAAGTATTGTTACGAATCTGGGGTTAATTACTCTATTTATTCACACTTCACAACAATCTTCAACACTGGCAATTAAATAATTGAAATTCACCATTAAAATAGACCACCCACTTCACTTTACTCAGTGTATTCGTTTTCGTAACAGTATTCATCTAATTACTTTCTCTGAATTACTTATGTTAACTTGTAAATTCACATTTGAATATTAGGATACCTATTTCAATAAATCTTTTCTTTTTTCCTGTAACCATAAAATATTATAAAAAAAGACATATCACATGAATGATTTTTTCTTTCTCTGGATATAATTTTAAAATATGTAGCCAGAAGGACCTGATTTAATTAATTCCCTGAAATTCCAGTTTTCTTTTCTGAACAGTCATATTTTATTAATATAAGTGCACCAAATACAAAAGAAAGGGCCTAATGTTTTTCTTCATAAAAAAAAACACATTAAAAATATTATTTTGTTAGAGAATTAACTGAAGGGTTGACTTTTGATTTTATTAGATGGTAGTCTATGTGTTAAATATTGTTAAGGGAATCACGAAAATACCCTGGATACGCCCCTGTGCTCGTTGCCGATAACATCATGCTCCACATGTTCTATAACCGCCATTGGAAAATTCGAGAAACGACCGTTGGGAGTAACATCATCTTCCAGATGTTTCAATAACGGTAATTCGAAGATGCGAGGAGAAAACCGGCCGTTAACGATGATGTTATGGAACATTGCCGATCACCGCTATTCCAGAACTTTCCGCCGTCCTATATATAGCGGATCATATGCGACAGGCGGGTAAGTCAGAAGTTAGTGTTGTGAATATTGTTATGCATTGTTATTGTGAACAAGTATTGTATTGTTAGAGTATTATTTACCCAGCCTCTACATCTATATAATAACCATGAACGTAAAAAAAATGAAGCACAACACACCGAAAATAACATGGTTCACAATTACGATACTAGAAGAGGTAATGAACTAAGACCACCCTACTCTCGTCTGGCTCTGGGACAAGACTCTGCGAGTTATCAAGGCATCATCTGCTACAACCATACACTCAAACTATTTGGATACACATGTAGCTTAGGAAGCTTAAAATCAGCTCTATATAATCATCTAGTTCAAAATGCTTTCTACTCTGTTGAGGAATTTTCACTATTTAAATGATATTTTAATATTCACAATTTTCAATATATTTTAAACTGTTTGTGTTTGTACATAGGTTAGTATTCTTGTTCTTGACTAGTCTGATGAAATTTTATAAATGTATGTAATACAGTTGTAGAATTTTCAATGATGAATAAATTTCTATTCTATTCTATTCTATTCTTGTGTTGTATTTCAAAGAGAAATAAAACGGACATTTTAGTGGCTTTTGATTGCCAAAGGAACCCCAGTTTCGTAACAATATGGAACGATCACACCTGGTCCCCCCATATATAATGACATATACTGATTAGGGAAATGAAAAATTTCTGATTATTGGATAGGATTGATGAGGAGTGAGGTAAACTTACCAAAAAACAGGAAAGGGTAAACAGGTGTTAAACTAGGTCGTATTTTTGGGCTGTTTGGGGAGTACCGACTCTATTAGCAGCTAAAATTTCAACAATGTATATAAGAAATGATAGGTGTTGAAATTGAAATCTCTTACCTGACTCTCCACAAATTTGGGTACAATATGCACTCCTCATAATTTGACAGTTCTGTAAATTGATCTTCATGAACATCTGTCCAAAAATAAAATATCCCAATGCCCCTCCAATAACTGCAGATACTAGAAACCAAGCATTGTAAACCATAACAGTTAACATAATTAAATATCCCAAATTCTGTAGAAGTAACCAGAGGGAGACCTCAGATCCAAATAGGAATGCTCTGAAAAAAATGAATATTATAAAAAATGTGATGTATATTTAGGGTTACAATATCTAACGCCTCAAGGGGGCATTGCATATGTAATTTGAGAAAGCAAATTTCAAATAAACACCAACACTGCACAATAGCAAGGTGTATCCAAAGTTATTTTTACAAGCACTCATTTGCACTCTTCTGTAACTAAAAATTCACTAGCATGGGTAAAATACAGTGCTTCTCAAAAGTCCTCTCCCCCCCCCCTCTTATTTTTGGAACGATACATAAACAAGTGAAATTTGGAAACTGAATATTAAAGGTTGTAAACTTCCCTAATAGTGATGATAGATGACGAAATCGTCAAAGATGACGTCACAAGGCCATTGTGACCAATAATTTTAAATGGAACCCTACGGCAAGCGACACCTCTTTTAAAAGGTATCGAAAAACCTATTCAATGATACTAATTTTGTTTGTGTTTATGGCAGTTTTGGCAACTCGCTTTTAAAAACGCAAAGCTGTGATGAATTAAATCAGTTAATACTAAAATTCCAAATTCAAGCTCCGCCTCTGGATAGTTGTCAAATAAGCTGACGTTTTTGTTAGTCTCCCTAATTCGACGTTTTTGTAATTGTCCAAGTTTTTGTACATTTAATAATTTGTGTATTGTTGATCGAACGTTCAACTGTTTTAGCAGCTTTTGGTACTTTTAATATTTTTGTACATTTTAATAATTTGTTAAACTGTTGTGAGCCGAACTTTTAAGTACTTCAAGAAGCGAAATGGTACGTGCTTTAGGTGATAAAGTAGCAGCGATCCAATTCTTGGTGAAACTGGACAAAATATTCATGCAGCAGAACGCATTTTTAATGAGAGGTTTCCCGATCGCCCTGTTTCGAGGACTCATTTAAGGGAGCTTCTTCGTAAGTTTGAAACAACGGGTAGTATTAATGATGCCAAACGATCTGGCAGACCACAAATTTCTGATGAGAAAAAAAATTATATACTGGCAGAAGTAATAGTTAATCCTACTTCTTCAACAACTCACGTTGCATCTACCTGTGAAGTCAAAGTACAGTACACAGGGTGTTGAAAAAAAACAAATTTCATCCATACAAATTGAAAATGGTTCATCAACTCTCAGACGACGACCCAGACCGTAGACTAGAATTTTGTGAAAATATGGAAACTAAAATTAACCACTAGCCAGACTATGTCAAAACAATTTGTTTTAGTGACGAAAGTACTTTCTATCTAAATGGAAATGTAAATACACTGAATGTGAGGTATTGGAGTGACGCAAATCCTCACCTGTTTCGTGAAACACATACCCAATTTCCCCAGAAGGTGAATGTTTGGGGAGGTATCCTGGGAAACCACATCGTTGGGCCTCTTTTTTTAAATACTAATTTAACTGGTGAGGTTTATCTGGAGCTGTTGCAAAACGCAATAGAACCGTTAATCCTTGAAATTTTGAAAGATAATCCAGATGAATTCGGCAATTTGGAAATAACATTCCAACGGGATGGTGCTCCTCCACACTATTACGGTGCCGTAAAACGGTATTTGGATGAGGAGTATCGTGGTAGATGGATTGGACAACGAGGTTCAACGGAATGGCCAGCACGATCACCGGACCTCACACCTTTGGATTTTTTCTGTGGGGGTACCTTAAATCAAAGGTTTACGCCTCTGAACCTGACAATATTGACGTTTTAAAACAACGTATTGTTGCAGAATGTGAGGCTATTTCCGCAGACACATTTGCAAAAGTACGAGAAGAGTTTAAAAATAGGATATTTCACTGTCAGGAAGCAAATAGAGGTCACTTCGAGCAATTTCTTTGAGTAGATACTGATTCTTAAATCTGTAATTAATATCATACTGAATGGAATTTAAATTTTAATGTTTACTAATGAGCCATTAAAACTGCCATAAACACAAACAAAATTAGTATCATTGAATAGGTTTTTTCGATACCTTTTAAAAGAGGTGTCGCTTGCCATAGGGTTCCATTTAAAATTATTGGTCACAATGGCCTTGTGACGTCATCTTTGACCATTTCATCATCTATCATCACTAGTAGGGAAGTGTACAACCTTTAATGTTCAGTTTCCAAATTTCACTTGTTTATGTATAATCGTTCCAAAAATAAGAGGGGAGAGGGGACTTTTGAGAAGCACTGTATATCAATTGAAATTGTATCCACTTTTACTAATCCAATGCAATTGTTGCACTTGTATATAATGTTTGTATGACAAAGGCATTTGTTATTTATACTCAGAATCGATTGTTTTTTGGCAAAATTCAACAAACCAAGATGGCTGACGAATTTTGTGATTTATGGTGCGATTCCATTCAAAATTGGTATTCACAGGTTTTCGGGGTCAGAGATTATGGATTTTCTGACATAATTCAAGAAGAGGTATCTAGAGGTTCTTGAGGTCATGATAGTTTGTCATGCCTTGAGAGGGGTGGGACGGGGGTAGTTTCCGTAAATAATTATTGCATATGAAAGAGTACTGAGATCTGCTTTCAGAAGGAAGGAAACATTTATTGAATAACACTTTTTATTTGGATTGTCAATCCTACAAAAGGGTGGTAGGGGGTGGATAAATATGTTAATGTTTGGAGATCTCCAGAACTGCTGAAAAAAAAATTGATATATTTCGTATATAAATCAAAATAGGTGTGGGAGGTTTAATAATAAAAAATTAATAGTTTTATTTTATTTTAACCAGAAAACCATTGTTCAGAAACAAATGAGTAGCTACCAAACCATAAAACAAGGATGGAAAATATCATTACAGCTTTAATTTGTAATTGTGAAAACTTCACAACTACAAAAATTCCAGCAAAACCCAGTTCCATTCCAAGGCCTGTGTCGAAATATCATATTTAAGATGTGAATTCCAAGAATTCTTCAGATCTTTTGGCCTCAACTTGACAAGTTTTAATACATACAATAGCTCAACAGAAATTTAATTTACCATGTCCACGAAATCATCGAATTATTTTATAGAAGTTACCCCCGTGCCAACCCTCTATTGACTTCCCATTAGGAGGTATCATTCAATAATTCATTCATAGTTTTCCCTTCAGAAGACATATACTGAAAACAGAATGTATTACCCTGCCACTTAGGAGAATTATTGAATTATTATAAAAAACTACTCCCCCTGACGGACTGACAAACTATAAGAGGGATGTAATTTTTGTCTCATAAAACAAATGGGAGAATTATTGAATTATTTTACGAAACTATTACTGTGTCTTTCATTTGGTGAAAATAATGCAGTACTTCCTTATTTCAGAATGTTTCCATTGAAAACAAACATTGTTCCATCTTTCAGAGCCTTGTAGATATGAAAACCAAAGAAAAAATCAAAATACATATATCAAAATAACCTAATTCTGAAAAGTGAGTTATAACATAAAAGTTTCGAACATATGAAAATCCTCGAGTGTAAAAATATTCTAAGAGGATCGAATGCGATGGATCTTGGATAACCAGTACTGGCAACCCTGAAGCTGCAGAAAGTGCAGTGGTTAGCCTGTCTGGGAATCACAGGGGCAATATTCACGTACCCCACAGCAGCATTGTAGAGGTAATACTAAATCTTCTGCAACTGCACTTGTGTTTAATGAAAGAAGCGGTAAAAAGTGCCTTCAGACTGCATCAGGCATCAAACTTGAAAGCTGGAAAAAAACAATCAGCTTACTCTGATGTGGGTGCCAGGTCACGAAGGAATCAAAGGCAATGAAGAAACGGACAGCCTTGCCAAGGAAGGGGCAAACACTCAATTTTCTGGCCCAGAACCCTTCTGTGGTCTTTCCAAGCGAAGAGTTTCAGCGCTGGGAAGCTGACCAAATTAAAACTCACTGGAATAAGGTTCCAGGGCAAAAACAAGCGAAAAGGCTTATGACCAAAGAAAGTTGAACAGCTTCTCGAGTTGGACAAGAAAGACTTGAAACTGGTAACGGGACTGCTCACCGGACCTTGTCCTCTGAGGTATCACCTCAAAAAAATGGATAGATCAGACAGTGAACTGTGCCGTTACTGCGAGAAATTCGACCGAAACTGCAGAACACCTGCTTTGTGACTGCCAAGCGCTGTTTTGCAAACGGCTTAAGTTCTTCGAAGGGGTTTCACTAACGCCCTCAGATCTATGGAACTCAGCTCCCAGGAAACTGATACATTTTGCAAGGTGTCTCGGAATCCCGGATCTTGAATAGATGAAGGGTAATGTACGAGGTACGGAGAGGCTGAAGAGCCATATCGGCCCCCCAACAATCTACAAGGCAACCCTGAACTTCATCAAAATCAATGCCAAAGTACCAAGGATCAAGTTGCTGAAAAACTCAAGCTCATCTCCAAGCTCACCAAAATATATCAAGAAAACGACTAGCAGTAGTGAATTCGGAAAAATTGATATGTAGAACCAAGTTAACAGTGGTGAAAGTGGACATTTTCTATAAAAATCCAGGCAACCAATAATATTTTAATATCCATTTTATCTGTCAACATTCAATCAGTTTGTGAGAAATGTGATGAACAGAACATTGGTTAAACCCTAATGAATTACTCCACATAACCGATTATCATGTGTTATCTAATTACTTTGGAAACAACTCACTGTATGATGGCCCAGCTATCCTCATCCAAAATTATTTTCAAGATAGGCCTGATGAATACTGTAATGTACTCGAGAAAAAATACTTTGAAATACCTTTAGCATTTTCGAAAATATTAAACTTTTTTGTTGTATTTATCTACAGAACACCAACATCTGATATGCACATATTCTTAGATGAACTAGAAATTCTTCTATCAAAAATCTCATTTTGCTTCAAAATTATTTTAGATGGTGACTTCAATATCAACTCTCAGGATGAAAAAGCTATCTATCTGTGTACAAACATCGGATTGCACTTATGTATCTAGTATAGTTATACAATCTGGATTGTCTGATCATGTTAGTCAGTTAATTTAGTACATCAGACACCAATAAAAAGTCTCATTTAGCTACCATACATACCCAAAAAATTATAGTGGGTTCTACTAGAAGATGCCTCCAAAGCATTTCATGAAACACTGGTAAATACTTTAAAAAAGCATCTAACGAAAAATAAACAAGAAAAAACAGAAACTTTGGACCACAAAAGGTATACAAATTTCAACTAAAAATCTAAGATTGCCATATTATATAATAAAATGACATATATATATATACATATATATATATATATAAATCTTGAGGATGCAGTCAAAATAACTGGGCTGGGTTAAAGAATACTCTTTGTTATATGGTCGAGCTTTCGGAAATGTTTATTTCCTTTTTCAAGACATCTAGAAATGTAAAAGAACAAGTTTGAGTCACATGGTACTCTACAAAACTTTCTTGTTATTTTACATTTTTAGATGTCTTGAAAAAGGAAATAAACATTTCCGAAAGCTCGACCATATAACAAAGAGTATTCTTTAACCGAGCCCAGTTATTTTGACTGCATCCTCAAGATGGTTTCATGGTTTTTTTTCTTCAACTAGCCAGTCAAAACTTCCCTTCAATAAATTATATATATATATATATATATATATATATATATATATATATATATACAGCTGTTTCAATTTCAGAAGAATATATAGAAAAGTAATCAAGATTGTGAAAAGTATGTTTTATAATAAATAAAAGAATAGCTGAAGCAGACAATAATCCCAATAATCCCATTGGGGTTAGTTTATTTTATGTCTGTTCGTTGTCTTTTATTAATGATTCTATTTTAGTGTATTGGGATAATTATTAGTTCTTAATATATCTCTCAACCTTCCAATTAAGGTAGAATTCTAAACTATCTTTCTGAACACTCTTTCAGTGTAGTTAACCTACTGATGATGTTAACATCTTTCAGTCAGAAAGTCAACACAACCTCTAATCTAATTAATAGACCCATCAAACTAAGAAAATTTGAGGAAGTTGAGAGATATATTAAGAACTAATAATTATCCCAATACACTAATAAAGAGAATCATTAATAAAAGACAACGAACAGACATAAATAAAAGAAACTAACCCCAATAGTAGAGTTTATTACTTCAAATTTCCATATCTGGATGGACTTTCTCAAATAATTAAAAAATGTTTATCGACAGATACTCATAAGTTTGCTTTCTACAATTTGAAAACTAAAGATTCAATCTCCCATTTAAAAGATAGGATACCAAGTGCACTAGAATCGAACGTAGTGTACAGTATTCCTTGTGATTGTGGAAAATCTTATATTGAACAAACAAAACAATAAAGGATAGAATTTATCAACATAAATATGATTGTTATGAGGAAAATAAAAAGAAGAAACAGCAATCGCATTACACCATTTTGAGTCCGAATGCAATTTTGATTTTAATGCAGAAACAATTTTAGAGAGAGCAACTATTCAAAAAGATTATTGGGAGATATGATCGAAATAAATTTGAATAGTAATTGTGTTAATCTAAAAAGTGATACCCAAAATCAAACAAAAATGTATACACATATTTTGGAACGGTTCAGAGAGAGATCACAATAATATTACAGTATAGAATGTCGGTATATTCAATGTTTGTAGGGTTCTTCATATATATATATATATAAATATATAAATATATATATATATATATATATATATATATATTTTTATGTTCTGGTTCCCACGAAAAGGGATATCCTGTAATTTCAGAGAACATCGTGGGAACCAAGGGAAAGAAGGTAGGAGTTGGTGTTCTTCTTAAATTTCTGGAGGTTGTATGCCTCGGGGAACACCTCCCTAGGCAATGAGTTCCAAAGATAGAGAGAGAGAGAGAGAAAAACATTTCGGATGATAATTATAAGAAGATCAGTTGTCAATCTACCGCCGAATACATAGGTCGTTATATTTTAATTGCTACCTGTTCGAGGTTGTATGTTGTACAAATGTGCCAATTTTATTTTGTTCGTGACAAAAGCTTGTTTCCATGTCCATTGTTTAAAATTTTATTGGAGGTGAATCCATCACTGGAATAACTTGATTTTTAAAGGTATGGTGATAGTTAGAATTTGTTTTCATTCATATGTTCTACCAACATGTCATTTTCCAGCTTTGAAAAGGGAATAAACAATTCGGAAACGTTAGCAATAGAAAAATAGTTTCACTTCCCAGTCCCTTTTCCCGTTAGCATAAGGTTAAATAATTGAGAAACTGATGAAACGTAGAATCATAGGTTTTTTAGGCAACAAGATGGCATTCAAAATAATGTTTTGAGGTTAAAAATGGAAATACCACCGTTGCCATCCTATGTGACTTCTCCAAAGCATTTGACTGTCTCAATCATAATACACTGCTTCACAGACTTGAAAGATTTGTATATTTTAAATTTTCCTCTATTATTTTTTGCTAGGCTTTATCAATGAGATTTTTTCTTACAATAATGTATATTTTGAATTGAATATGACTTTAGATGCAACAGACATGCTTGGATCGAATCATAACTCTCTGAAAGAAAGCAAATTGTTAGAATGTCATCCGACTCAAATATACTTAATTGATGTAAAATTTCAGATTTTCATCTAGATGGATACGTAAGAATTTTTATGTGATACAATTCTCTATAATATTTACTCCCAAAGGCATAAGAAGAATTATGCATTTGAGGGCTATTACATAATGTTTTCAGTGTTGAGCAGTGGAGCATTTACACATTTGCTGTCAGTAGGCTATTCAAATTTTGCCGCCCTTACCAAACTCTACAATTCGATATCTTAGTTCACAATCATATTAATTACAATTTTTTTGTCAATGAAAGTGTAACTTTATGATTTGTACACTACCGTCCTAATTACACCACCTTTTTCCCGTAATTAGTATGATTGTAAGCTAGGGGATCGATGTGCCAGTTCCTAGATTATTTTTACAACCCAACGATTCAATTAAGATTGCACAAAAAATAGTATTTAGGTATATTTCTGAGCTAATAAAAATTTACTACTAATAAGGTGGGGTAAGGTATACCTTAATACTACCTACACAATAACGTAGTCTATTCGGCCAGACACACTTAGCAGTCATGTCACTCGATCCCGCGCCGCAACTAAATGCGACTAAGCAAATTGTAGAAAAATGTAAATCATATTACATGTTGAATTTTTTGTGTAAAAATATTTAGGTTTATAAATATCAATCTTTTTAAAGTGAAACTTTTTCGCGCATGATGAAAATAAAATTTGAAGGTAGCGTCACAATAATCATAATAATATGCGCAATGATAATTATAATATAAGCATCACGATTTTGAATTTTGAAGAACGGATAGAAGTACGTAGGGAAGAAAGAAAGAGAAGAAGTATGCTATACTTATTTAATATAGGAATATTATTTTCTTCTCTTTGTGCTACATTGTTGAGAGAGTGTGCGCATCACTGTATTTTAGATGCGGTATTTTTAAATATTTTCAAAGAACTACGTGCCATATTATTGTTATTATAAATATTGGCTTGAGAAAAATGTTTGTTAGGCTGATATGAATGTTAAGCCTAAAAAATATAGTTAATGAAAGCATTAAAAACTTACACAAAATCAACCAAGAAAAAATCAATAGATCAGAAGAAACGTTCCACTTTAAATTTAAAATTTGACTTCAGAATCGCGAAGCGAGCAGAAATCGGCTAGTACCACATATTTTAAGAAGTATTTTTATTGAGACTTTTGCATCTGATGATTCAATGATATCAATTACTTTTCAACACGAAAAATTTAATCTGCAAATCAAAAAATTATAACTCATATTTTATGAAAACTTTTCTCATTTAAATGTTTTAAATACGAACACAAAAATCTGAGGACATAAACTATTTCACTCTTTATCTTTATCTCAGTATCTGACATCTATCTGTTACTATTAATTCTCAAGTCTTACAAATTTTAAATTTAGATTGCCAAAAAAGTTTCACTTTTGACACGTGTACTCTCGACACACGCTCTTTTTTTAAATTTCTGTAAGATATAAAAAAAAATCTGTCCCCAAATTTGCCGCCATAGGCTTCAGCCTACTGGTAAATCCGCCACTGCATTGAGTGTTAGTAGATGGGAGTCGCACCAATTCCTCACTTTATTCATATCTTCACACATCCTCAGATGCATTCTTTGTCTCTATCATGCCAAAGTAATGTGGTATCGCCTGCAAAAAGAGTAAATTCCTGTAATTGGTAGATTAGTTAGATCATCAATATATCGGAGAAACAAGACAGGGTCGAGCACCGAGCCTTGGGGTACACTGCATTTTACATCAATGATATCAGATGTCATTCTAACAATTTGCTGTGTTATGATTCGATCCAAGCATATCTGTTGTCTCTAAAGTCATATTCATATTCAATTCAAATTAAATTCTTCTTCTTTGCACATGGTGGGCTGCTTCCGGAGAACTGTGTACACGTAGGCTTCTTTACTTGGGCTTGTTGTGCGCCCACTTGATCTGAGAATTGGCTGGGCATCTCAGTAGTTTCCTCAGCTGAAGCTCTTTTACATATTGTGGGTTCAGAATTATGCTCCCAAGGCTGATCTCCCTCCAAAGCGTGGCACTTAGTAATGATGTGCGACATGGTCTCGTCATCTTACAGGCACCATCTGTATTGGGGATCATCTGTGATCCCGATGAGTTTCACTTGCCTATTCAGGTGATTGTGTCCCATTAAGCGCCCAGTCACGGTACGGTCATCTGTTGAGTAACAGGATCTCTTTTGATAGTTTCTTCAATGGCCCCCTTTATTAGGAACTTTGATTGCATCATGCATGGCGCCTCCTCCATGTTTGATATAGCCATGCTACTGGGATTTCTAAAGATGGGTTCCGGTCTGACTGGAGTCTTTTCCAATCTTATCTTGGCTGAGGATGATAATTTTTTATTCATTTTTTAAATTCAGAACCGGTGGGATGCTATGTCTTTCCATTAGTAGGATTGGACAGCCCTCCTTAGCCTTGTCCCAAATATGGAGTGTCGATGGTTTGCCTCTGTGCCGATCCATTGGCTTGCACCTTGGAGTCTGTAGGCAGTAAGCATGGCTTCATGTTGAATGACAGGGTGCACAGGTGGCAGTCCTAGCAGAACTTCTAGAGCTCTGGTAGGCATCGTCCTCGTGGCACCTGTCATTTCTAGGCCAGCCAGTCTTTGTACTTTATCTAGTTCATTTCTGGACTTTCTCTTAGTGGTGCCGGTCAAACAATGGACCCGTACGTTAGTGTCGGGCGAATAATCGCCATATATCCAGTGTAGGGTTTTTGTTTTCAGGCCCTACTCTCTTTATCCTGTGTATGAGGTGATGGAGAGCTGGGTTTGTGTACTCAAAATATACTTTATTGTCTAAAAAAAAAATCTTATTGACAAAGTCTTAAAATGATAGAGAAAAATTTAAATATACAAAATTTACATATCTTTCATGTGTGCGAAGCAGTATATTATTATTGACGAAGTCAAATGCTTTGGAGAAGTCACATAGGATGGCACCAGTGGTATTTCATTGTTGAACTTAAAAGATTATTTTAAAACCCATACTGATGTGCACTCAGAATCTTGTTATTGCCCAAAATCCCATGATAGACGAGATCACTAATTTCTGGAAAAATACCAAAATGTCCAGAAAAATGAGAAAAGTGGTTGGATTTTTTTTTCTTGAAGTAGTTTTTCCAAAAATAACTAAATAATGTATAGGTACATACATATCATTCAAAAATAACTAAATCAAGAGCAGCTATCAAATAAGGAGTCTTCATTTCAATATAACACATGCTGACACAAGTTCTGTTTCATTCATAGGATGAAAGAGAATCACGTTTCCTCAGAAGTTCCGCAAAATAGTAACACTGGCAATTCTGGAAAATGCCAAATCAATGGACTTATGAAGTCAAAAGAAACGGCAATAACGCTGTGTTTGAATGTCTCACTGAATTTGAGGGTCTTAGAGCAGCGTTTATTCGTATATTACACAATATCTTCTAGGAAAACTATGCATATATAATATTTTATCACTATTTGTCAACTTCAAGCACATATGAAGCCTATTCTACATTTCATCAGTTTCTAAATTATTTTACATAAAGTTAGCTGGATCTTCTTTGTTGCCACCTTCATTAATTGGTAGCACTACAGAGGTCTTGAGGAAATATGGGAATTGTCCTTCTGTAAACGACTAGGGTAAGAAGTACACTATCAAGAAAGTTTCCAAGAATCTTTATAGAGATCTCGTCTACCTCAGAGGTCATTTTAGTTTTTTAAATCTCTGATCACCTCTTTTAATTCAGATAAATTTGTTTCATTTCTTTTAATTTTGGATTCATGTTCTCGAGGCGAAAACACGTAAGTTAAACCAAACTGCGGTAAATGTATAGTTAGTCCATTCATGCTCCCTGAAAATATCTGAAAGACTTTTCTTATGTGTTTTGGCCTCCTGAACACAAACTGCGAAAACTAAATTACCCATTTTTGGCTAAATTTGCCACAAACTGCTGCCGGTTCTATCAAAAAAATCTTCCTTCTTAAACTTACACAACTTAAACACATACATCCTAACTTCTAATATCTGGCTTAGATTGAGATTAGGTTGTTGCTTGATGATGCGGGCAGAGGTTAGGATATACGTGTTGAAGGGGAATTTTTTCGATATAACCGGCTATATTTTGGGCCAAGTTTTGCCGAAAATTAGTGTTTGAAAGAAGGAGGCATTTTGAGTGATTTTTACGCGAGACAGTGCTTGAAAATTACGTTCTAAAAGAAAGGTGCTGTAACTCCGAAACGGTATGAAACCGCCGCGTTTTTCTTTCGGATTCATGTTTAGGAGGTAAAAACACGTAAGAAAAGTCTCTCAGCTATTTTCAGGGAGCATGAGTGGATTAACTATATATTTATTTTGGTTCGAAGCCAGGACGATTCCGAATCGGTTCTAAAGAGTAGGACAAACGTACCGTGAAAGATTTTGCCAGGGTCCGTTTTCAATAAACGACTGTGTGACAACTTCGAACGGTTCTAGGACCGACCCTACTGCGAACCAAAACAAGCCTAATAACTGCACATTATAATACATTTGTGATTTCAATTACCTATGGAAAAGTGTGATGTTCAGTGGATTTAGAGGATTAGTAATACTCCTTGCTAGCAAAGATGCACTTTCCGTAGAGCATAGCAGCTTCAACTGCTTTACCCTGAGTATCAGCTCCCTTTGTTTTTGTTTCGACTGAAGGAATCTCAGGTATTCAAAGCAAAAAGCCATGGCCCCAACAAACAGACACTGCCCAATGAAGCCACCAACACTTTCCGTAGAAAAACCTTTAAATAATAGATCCTTTTCATATATTCCCCACCGAAAATATTCTTCCATTTTTCTTAATTCATTCGGACAAATAGTGTTCTGTTTAAAATGAAGTGAATGGCATTTTGTAACACAATAAACAACAAATCAAAAACAACTTTCTAAATCTACATTCTAGAAGAGGTTAAATTAAATTTGTTTCAGGGTTCAATGACGTATGAATGTCAATAACAAATATACGTGAATATAGAATATACAGATGATCAGTGTTACCACTGTCGAAGCGCAATACTGCCAAGAACGCAATGTTTCAAAATAGGGAACACGCATATGTCCTTTTTCTGGAATATTTTGATTTGCCCATGGAGATTACCACCAGAAAAGCTTAGCAACAAAAAGTGTCTCAGGTTCCTCATGATTTTAAATTGAAAACGCCCATGTTTTCATCTCAGTCAAAAACGTACTCCTAGCGCCACTAATGGACGACTGCATCGTTGCTTCACACAGTTCAAACTCTTACGGCTAGGACTCTAAAAAAACTTGTCAACAATTATTTCATATGTTGTCTCCGTCTTGGAGCACTTTTGTAAGTGGCGGAATCAGGCGAATTCGGCCGTATAGTGCAATTTATCCGCATTTGCCCCTTTGATAAATAGAGTCTTTTGAGAGTTCGACAGTTTAATTTTTTTTTTGTTACAAACGTGAAAACTGCGGTTGAGGCGAGTCCGCATAAGGCTGAACACGCGCACTGCGAACATGTGATTCGCCTGTCATCGTAGTGTTTATATGTAATTCATTGTAAAGTTGAAGAGTGTCATATTCGTGATGGAGCAAGCGCATGCAACTGGGTTTTTACCCATTAAATCTTATATACTAGAAGGAAACTACTGGTGTAAAATTTTTAAAATTAAATTCAAGCTTCCTATTTTAGTCGGATGTCTTTATCACTCACCTTCGGGGTCTGATGCCAAATTCTTAGATGACCTAGTAGATATTTGTGATAGTTTATTCTCGACAAAACTTCAGTGTATCTTAGTAGGCGACTTCAATCTAAACTACTCTGATGATAGTTTTTATGTTACAAAAATGAAAAACCTCCTCAGTACATATGGTATTTCTCAAATAATCAATGAACCAACTAGAGTTACTAACCACAGCGAAATTCTTATAGATTATGTCTTAACAAACGACAGTAGATGTCAAGCTCATGTGCACTTATATCCAAATATAACAGACCATTCAACAATCACTGTAAACTTCAATAACATTCATAACAAAGTAAATCAAACAATAATAAGATATAGAAATTTCAGTGAAAATAATTTGGATCTCATGAAAATCAGCTTGATATCATATGAATGGTCACTGAATTCTACTAATGTTGAAATTCTTTATCAAGAAATATTGAATAATTGTAATGAAGTTATTGATGATATTTCCCCAATACAAAATTGTAGTCATAGCAGTCATTTGCCATGGTTTGATAATGAAGTTTACAGCAACATCAAACATCGTGATCGGGCATACAGAGCGTTCAGAAACTGTCCAAATGCAGATAAACAATATAACTGGGAAACATTCAAGAGAATGAGAAATGATGTTGTAATGTGTTAAAAAGGAAAAAAATATTAATATTATTTTGAAAAAATCGACAGATACAGTAATAACTCTAAATAAACGTGGAAAACTCTTAAAAAGCTAGTTAATGGTGATGACATAGACTTTCAGAATTGTATACAGTTTGAAAAAGCAGGAGAACTTATATCTGAAATATCAAATAACTTCAATAGATACTTTGTAGAAAGCATAAACGAAATAGTTGAGAGTATTGACTATATGGAATCATGGTGCAATAAAAACTATAATATATATAAAACTTTCTCAGATTTCAGATTACTTACATTAACTGACCTACGTAAAATTATACTTTCTATGGATAATAAGTGCAGTATGCATGAAATTTTAAGCTCCAAAATATTGAAACAAGTTTTTGAGACCATCGGTCATGTTCTATTGCATCTTATCAATAGAAGCTGATCATATACCTGGTCATATACCTGCAAGAATGAAAAGTAGTACTATTGTCCCGATACTTAAGATTCCTCATACTATTAAAGCGAATGCATTCAGACCAATCAACACTTTACCTCCGATTGAGAAGGTACTTGAAACAGCGGTATATGATCAACTGATTGAATATGTTGAAAAAAACGATATTTTAATGAACGGGATTCCGTAGAAGGCACTCGTGCAAATCATCAGTACAACTTTCCCTAAATAAATTCAAAACCGAACTGGATAATAATAAGTTTGTTGTGGATGTGTTCCTTAATCTCAGAAGAGCATTTGAGACCATTGATAGGTCTATACTACTAGCCAAATTGAATAGATATGGAATAGAGGTGTAAGCTCTCTTTCGAAATAATGTTATTTTTAGTAAAATAAATGTAATATTCCGTTTTGCTTGATGACTTTTTACTTGTCAAACTTCTATCTTTTTTGAATACTACATACATGATAAACAATAAACAAACAATGAACTATGATATACACAGAGTATCAAATAAATTCTAACATTCTCCCCCCTGGTGAAGAATTTCACGATCCTTCCAGTTCCAATTTGCATATCTTGACAACTGGTCGCCGGTAAATGGAAGAACCAACTTTAACGTCGACAACTCTGATTCTGCCGTCAGGACCTGGGAATGTTTGTACTATTTTGCCAAGTTTCCATTTATGTCTTGGTACATCATCGTCTACCATTACGACAATATCATCTTTTCAATCCGTGCCTGATCAAACGTCCATTTATTTCTTTTATTAAGGGTGGGAAGATATTCTTTCAACCATCTGTTCCAAAACGATGTTCTTAACATTTCTGCCTTTCTCCATTCACGCTTCAAAAAATTACTATCTGGGTCCACTTCAATGATTGAACTATCATTATTTGCGAAACCAGACAAAAAATGATTTGGAGTTAGTGGTTCGAGATCATAGGGATCGGTTGATAAAATGGTGAGGGGGCGAGAATTAACAATATTCTCAGCTTCTGCAAAGAGTGTTTGAAGAGTTTCATCCTTCAACGATTGTCCATATAAAATTTTTCCTATTACCTTTTTAACAGATCCAATCAATCGTTCCCACACACCCCCCATGTGAGGTGCTGCTGCAGGATTGAACCTGAAGTTTATACCATCTGAAGTAACAGAGTTGATGAATGAGGTGTTATTCAGATCTTTTTTTGCTTTTCGAATTTCATTATCCGCTCCTCGGAAGTTTGCCCCGTTATCACAAAAATTGTTTTCGGTTTACCTCTTCTTGCTATCATTCTTTTATTGCCATAATACAAGAATCCGAGTTCAAAGAATGTGAAACTTCCAAATGAATAGCTCTGACTGCTAAACAGGTGAACAAAACACCCCATCTTTTTTCTTTTCTCCTTCCCACTGTGACATAAAAAGGACCAAAGTAATCCAAGCCTACGTTCACAAAGGCTCTCGTATTGGGAGTGAGTCTGGCAGTGGAAGTTGACCCATAATTGGAGGAATTGGCCTAGCTTTCCTATTCTTACAATTTTGACAGTTGAAAAATACAGACTTCACTGCTGCTCTTCCATTGACAATCCAAAATCTTTGCCGTAGCTCATTAATAACAAGATTAACCCTTGGTGTCTGAATTTTTCATGGAAATGGCGAATGAGTAGTTGGGTGTATTCATGTTTTGGATATAGGATTATAGGTTTCTTCGTTCAGCCATATCTATCCTGCCACCAACAACCATAAATCCTTCTGTTAATTCCGGACACAAACTTCCAATCTTACTTCTCCTATTTATTCTTTTTCCATCGTTCAGATGATCCAATTCATCCCTATAAAAATCTTGTTGGGTCTTCTTGATCCATAAATTTTCAGCTTCATCCAATTCTTCAATGGACAGCTCTTGTCTCTCCGGTATAATTTTTTTCGTCCGCTTTATGAACCGCAACATCCAAGCTGTACTTCTGATGAGTCGAAGCCATTTTGAAAACCTTTTGATGTCTGGTAGGGATTCCGAAAAATTGTTTATGGCAAATACGTAGTGAGTACCAGAACATATCTTTTTCATTTCCATGTCGACAATTTCTGATGGGTCCATTTCTTTTTCTTTTGGCCAATATTCATCGGATCTTTTTAGAAAACTCGGCCCTGTGAACCATTCATCAGAAATAGTTTTCTGTTTGGGGTATTCATTTTGTTGCTTCATCTGCTACATTCATGTCGGTAGGAATCCATCTCCATTGACTTATTTCTGTTAAATCATGTATTTCTCCGACTCGATGAGCAACAAATTGTTTGTACTTCCAAATCTCCCCTCGTATCCAACATAGGACACACTTTGAATCTGTCCAATAGAATGTCTTATTCACTGACAGTTCCAGCTCGTTTTTTATTGAAGTTGTCAGTCTACTTGACATGACAGCTGCCTGAAGTTCCAATCGCGGAATAGAAAGTAACTTCAACGGTGCAACTTTAGTTTTTGCGGCAATGAATGAAACTTCTGTTTGTAGGCCTCTTGAAATTCGCAAATAAACTACACAGGCGTAAGCTTTCTGACTGCTGTCACAAAATGAGTGAATTTCAATGTTATCTGCCTCTGGAATATTCACCGAATAACATCTGGGAATCCTAATTTTTCGATTTGTCGAAAACCGGCTATCCACCTACACCAGACTTTCATCAAGTCTTCAGGAAGCTTATCGTCCCAGTTGATTCCAGAACGCCAAATATCCTGCAGCAAAATCTTTGCTTCGCATGTAAATGATGCGAGAAAACCAATAGGATCGAAAATAGACATCAGAGATTTGAGGACTTCCCTTTTGGTGAAAGATTTATCCGAGGTATATTCATTATTGATTCTGAACAGAAATTCGTCTTTTTCACTGTCCCACCAAAGGCCTAGTACTCGATGTAGGTTTTCTTCATCTAAATTCTTGACAACTAAATCCAAACCCAGCTCTTTTCTAACTTTCGGTGAGTTCGTCATCCAGTTCACAATGTTGAATCCTCCTTTGGCCAGAATTCTTCGAACTTCGAGTATAGTTTCAATTGCTTCTTTTTCTGAATTTTTGCTATCAAGGTAATCGTCCACATAAAACTTCCTGGTTATTGCAGTCAAGATATCTGGAGATTCTGCTTGTTCTTGTGCAACGTAGTTTTTAACAAACTGAGCACAAACTGGAGAACATTTGGAGCCAAATATCATTACCATCATCTCGTAGACATCAGGTGGTTTTTCTCTATTCAAATCTCTCCATAAGAACCTTTGTGCACACCTATCGTCTTCTCGAATCATCACCTGGTGAAACATATCTTTGATATCTCCGCAAAAGCCAACTCTTCTCTCCCTGAACTTCCAGATGATCGCCACCAATGATTGCAGTAAATCAGGACCAGGTAATAAAAAATCATTTAGACTGAATCCATTGGATTTGACAGCAGCGTCAAATACCAATCTCATTTTGCCAGGTTTCTTTGGATTAACGACACCAAAGTGTGGCAAATACCACGTTCGAGGACCTTCAATCGAAGCTTCTTGTTTAGATAACTTCCTGGCAAAACCATGTTCAATATAATAATCTATTTTTTGTTGGTACTTTATAGCGAAATCCTCATTTTGCATACATTTACTTTCCATGCATGTTAAACGTTGGATGGCATTGTATTTACTTCTGGGTAATGTAGTTTCATCATTTTTCCAAAGTAAACCAATTTCGAATCTATCACCAATGCGTTTGATTGTTCTGTTCATGATGTCAAATGCTCTGTTTTCTTCAGAACCTCCCAAACTCTGGGTTGGCTTTATCCCAAAATCTTCATTGACAAAAGCACGTTTCAACATTTCATGCAACTCATTGTCAGCTTCTCTGTCACATATATGTAACGTGTGAGCTCTGATTTTCATATCTTCATCCTCCAGAACAGGACCGTGGAGTGACCAACCCAATTTGCATTTTGTAGCCACTGGAGAATCTTCTGGGCCACCTCGAACTTGACTGGGAGCGATAAGTTTGATGTTGTCTTGGCCAATTAAAAGGAGTGGTTTTTCATTTCGTATATTTTCGATTGGTAGATTTCTCAGATGAGGAAATGACTTCCACTGATCCATATTCACCGACTGTGAAGGAAGTGAGAGATTTTCTATAGTATGAACACCCATCATTGTGAATATTTCGGCACCATCCTGATTTTTGGAGATTTTCAAGTTTAATTTTTCAGAATTTTCTTGCCTTGAGATAATATCATTGGTCCACTGTAAACAAAGAGCTTCTTTCGTTCCAATTAGTCCGAGGCTTCTTGATACTTCTCTATCAATTATTGTTACAGTGGAGGCTTCATCGCAAAGAGCGATAATTTTCATCTCTTTATTAGGGCCATGAATTCTTATGGGAATTGTTCTCAACAAAACTTTCCTTTTGTCAGTCTGTGTTGCAAGAACTGAATCAATATGGAGATTTGTATTTGACTGTATCAATACTGAAGTCTTATGGAGAAGTGGATGATGGAAGCTTTGACAACCATCCACAAGACACCGTTTTTTCTTATTACATCTAAATTTCTGGTGTTTTCCAATCATTTTGATTATATTCATAAAAAATGTCAAAGAAATTATTATTTTTTTCTAGAATTGCCAATAATCTGTCAACTGAGTCAAGAATCACAGTTTATAAGACAATTGTTCAGCCACACTTCGACTACTGTTCCTCTATCCTATATCTCTTCAATCTGAATAAATTGTCTTCAAAAACTTTGTTTGTTATATATTTTATTGTATATTTTTTCAATATGTACCACATATCTCTTACTTTAACTTTTTTTTTAGCTGATTTGTATATTAGGATATCCTATTTAAATAAAAAGATCTATCTATCCATTAGATTAGGTTCTTTTCGAGTATGGCGATAATCGCCGTTTCCACTGCGACCTTCTCAGATCTATTGTGGCTCGATACTAATCAAATAAGAGTTCACCTTCAAGTCCCGCGCTTCTGTCGAAGTCGATGATGACGCTTGGTGATACCTTTTCCAGGTCTTTGGGCTCTAGCTGCCCGTAATCCATACGGTAGAATCTTGTTCGTTCCAGACCCTTGCATCTCCACTAAGATGACTAGAAACCCTGGTGTATGCACTCATATCTGAAAATGTGTGGGATCAAACGTGCGAAGATATAGCCTGCTTGATTTCTTAGATTGCAAGCAGTTTCGAATGATTGCTGAGTAGATGTCGACACCAAAGAGCAACTCTCCTAAGAAATTTATTCGGACAATGTTCAGTATGCTCCGAAATCGTCAAAGTTGTGGATGATGTAGATTCGGCCATTGTCTACATTGTCGGCAGACAGCGACAAACAGTTCAGTTTTCTTTATTACTACATCTATTCGAATCGAAGCTTCGGCTTTTCGCTCCTCGGTGTCGCCGCCGTTACTGACGATTCAGTATTTTCCCAAGATTATATTTTAGCTTATATTTTTGGGGTATTTACCTTTGATTCGACGAAAATAGGCACAGAAAATGGCATAAAAAAGGCAGTGTCGGCCTAGAATTTTATTCTTGTTTGCTTTTGGCGTTTGGCTTGTGTTAGAAAATCGAGAATTCCGTTTTCATTTCGAATTATACATTTATTCAAAATGAAGTGCATGGTTCCATTTTGTGAAAGTGAAATGAAGTTTTATGTAAGTGAAATATTGTATATAATACCATTGTCTCTTTAGACAATGATAGAACAATACAATTCAAATGATATGTGATTCAATTTTATTTTTTTAGGCTCACTCTTCGTAGGCATGACTCTTGGTTGAGAGCTTTAGTGGATCCCACTAAAGAGCAATTGAGTAACAAAAATTGTGTCTGCAGTATGCACTCATTTGGGGAGGATGATATATATATTGTGGTGAAGAATAAAATCAGATAGAGACCTTATGCTATCCCCCAACTAAGTTTACGAAAACCCTATTTGCCGTAAATCCAAAAAAATTCAGAGGAATTTCAGATTAGTTGATAAAGAGAAACATGAAAAATTTGATAAAGCGAGTAGAGAACATATATAAACATTTTGAGTAGGTTATTTATTCATTTTTGAAAAAAAATATTCATCTTATGGAAATAAATTACTTAGCACACCTAGTTATTTGTATTGATTACATTTTTTAAAACCCATGTATTCATTTCAGGAGTTCTGAGATTTTGTTATCCACATCAGCAAACAGCAGGAATGAAAACATTCGGTCAATTGAAAATCAGAATGAAAGGGATATCAGTTTGGTTCAATTTTACTCAGCTGAAGGAAACCTGCAGAAATCTCTTACGAAAACAAGGAAAGTATTGTCACTAGGTACTTTTGTAATATGACCAATGGATGGAATTTCTTCTTCAGAAGCGGTAAGATATTAATTGAATTGTTATGTTGGAATTTCATTACAAAAAACAGTGGTTAAAAAATATTCTTGAACAAGAATGCTTATTTTCAATTGTATAATAAAATTAATTCATCTCCTAAGCTTTCTGAATGTAAACTTGTTTTTCAAAAATATTCCCATTTAATGTTACACTCTGAAATTCAAAATATCTTGCACTACATTTGATGTTCTTTATTTTGTGATTAGAGATATCGAATAGTTATTTATGCAACAAGTGCAAAAAGTAAGTGTTTATTGCACTCGACGTGAAGTTGTCCGGCGATTAAAATGTCTAAAAACCCTGGTGCTTGCACTTATTCCTGTAGAAGTTTGGGATCGACTTGGCGACACTTGGCCTACTTGAAAATAGAGATTACTAACGTGTCAGATGCCGCCAATTTCGTTTTAGTTTCAATTCAGTAACAGGGTATATTTATTTCCTTAGCTTTCTTTTTAAGGCGAACTGTTTGCGGGTTCTAATTCTAGCTTTGCTATTGGTTGAAAAGATACATCTGTCAAACTTCACCAATAGCAAAGATAGAATTAGAAGCCCCGAACATTGCACAAAGAAAGCACTGTCGTGTTGTTTTTCGTATTTTGTACCATTTGAATTTGAGGTTAACTGCATTTTGACAGACGGAGAATTGGAAATGAAATTGTCATTGAATTGCAGAAAATATAAAATTAAATGCATACAATATGATGCACTATGGAAATCAAGATTTGTACTTGCTTTTGGTACTGAATACAGGCGAAAATTCGAATCTGCGGCTTTATACTGTCCACACAAAATACAAATGTGTCCCATTCTACAAAAAGTATCTTTACACACTACAGGTAATAAAAAATTCCTCACGCACTGATAAACTAATGAATGAGTGATTTTTTAAAGAACAAACTCAGGAATAAGCTAAGCAAGATATTAAATCAAAGAGATGGAAAACGCATAGATACCGACAAAACACTGAAACTAATTTCATATAAGATACTGCAGATGTCAGAAATTGAGTTCTGACATTACGCGAGAATATATATATATATATATATATATATATATATATATATATATATATATATATATATATATATATATATATATATATATATATATATATATATATATATATATATATATATATATATATAGACAAACATTTTTGGACGGCGCCATCTACCACAGAGAGAGAAGCTCTGTTGAAGTAACAGGTGGTGTCCCCTCGAAAATTTAAACAATATCGAATCAGTTCATTCACCAGGGTTTTTAGACATCTTACCGTTCATGTGAACATTACAAATGGCGAGCTCGAAAATAAGTCAGAAGTAAGATCTCTAAAAACCCTGGTGAATGAACTGATTCGATATTGTTTAGATTTTCGAGGGGACACCACCTGTTACTTCAACAGAGCTTCTCTCTGTGGTTACTTTGTGGTAGATGGCGCCGTCCAAATATTTTTGTTTATATTCTCGCTCAATGTCAGAACTTAATTTCTGACATCTGCAGCATCTTATATGAAATTATTTTCTCAGTGTTTTGTCGGTATTTATGCGTTTTCCATCTCTTTGATTTGAAATCTTGCTTAGCTTATTCCTGAGTTTGTTCTTTAAAAAATCACTCGTTCATCAGTTCATTAGTGCGTGAGGAATTGTGTGTAAGGATACTTTTTGTAGAATGGGCCACATTTGTATTTTGTGTGGACAGTATGAAGCCGCAGATGAATATTCACCTGTATTCAGTACCAAAAGCAAGTACAAACCTTCTCGAATTGACTAATAATGATATTTTCATAGTTCATCATATTGTATGCATTGAATTTTATATTTTCTGCAATTTAATGACAATTTCATTTCCAATTCTCCGTACGTCAAAATGCAGTTAACCTCAAATTCAAATGGTACAAAATTCGAAAAACAACACGACAGTGCTTTTTTTGTGCAATGTTCGGGGGCTTCTAATTCTAGCTTTGCTATTGGTTGAAAGAGACATCTGTCAAACTTCTAATTCTAGCTTTGCTATTGATGAAGTTTGACAGATGTCTCTTTCAACCAATAGCAAAGCTAGAATTAGAACCCGCGAACAGTTCACCTCAAAAAGAAAGCTGAGGAAATGAATATACCCTGTTCCTGAATTGAAAATAAAACGAAATTGGTGCCATCTGACACGCTCGTAATCTCTATTATCAAGTAGGCCAAGTGTCGCCAAGTCGATTCCAAATTTCTACAGGTATAAGTGCAAGCACCAGGCTTTTTAGACATCTTAGTCTGAAGCCTGGAGAGGTTACGTTTTAATTTATTTATATTTTAATAATTTACGTTTAAATATAATCAAAATGTCTTTTATGGCGACAGTTGGATATTTGTTGATGCAGCGCAATAATGCTTTAGAAACTACTTCTAGTTCCGATGAAGAGTGGAATGCCATTTTACAAAATCGTGATCGTGAAAAGCGAAAACTTAATTATGAAAGTGTAATTGATCGTTATTCAGATGAAGAATATTTACCTGTGGTCGCCCGTTGAGCATCTGCGGGAGAAACATCCATTTCCACTAAAATATTTATCTCCGAGTCATACAAGGTAATTTTTTCTGTCTCCATCTTCAACTTTTAAAAATTGTGCCGAATTTCTCAAAACGTCCACTTCGACCCAGCTCTTCAGATGGGTCGTTGTGGGCTAGGCGTGAGCGAAAATAATAACGTCATTAGTGACGTTTTCGCCACGACCATAAGGACCGTGGTCGTCATGTGGAACGACTGAAGGAATATTTTGATTGTTGTGAGCGCTTAAACACTATGCCTTTTTCGTGCCTATTTTTGTGCTTATTTTCATGGCTATTTGTTGGCTAAATTTCCCCAAATAACTGGCACTACTGATGATTGTTTCAGGCGCTAATTTCAGAGCTGCAAACCTAAGGAAAATTTACATTTACCTCAAATGATAGTATACCTTAAATGATAGTATATCTGGCTATTAATAGAAATGCCATAGGCGTACCAAATAATTTGGTATAGGCGATACACGAGACGTAGAGAACTTACACTCCTATAACTTCTGAATAGAAAAAATATTTTTCGACTAATCTGACACAGGGCATTTTGGTAAGGTAACAAATGAACTATTGCAAAGTTGAATGAATAACTGGACTACCTATTTATTAATCAAACAAACTTAACCTTTCAAACGCTGCATGCCAAGACACTGGTGAAGATTCGCCGTAGCATAAGCTGTCACATCAAATCGTGCCCACTCGTGTTTTCCCCCTCTCTACCTACCTAACGGTTATTTCAATATTGGAGGAGCTCTACGATACAAAAATATTAGTTGAACATACAAACGAACTAAACGAAGACAAATGAAATTATAGTTGACAGATCGAAGCAACTAGCGGTAAAAGCTTGAACTATGTGAAGTAACGAGTAACGATGCATACGTCCATTAGAGGCACTAGGAGTACGTTTTTGAATGTGATGAAAAAATTGGCGTTTTCAATTTATAGTTATTATTTTTTCAATTCAAGTGTGTTGCTGAGCTTTCTAGGTTATATTCTTCATGTGCAAATCAAAATACTTCAGAAAAGAGGCACATGCGTGTTCCCTATTTCCGGGTGATCTTCCACCGGACGTCTAGACTGATCTCCTCTGTATCCGGACACAATAAAAAATATCTGGAATGGTTTTGTTTCTTTTTTGAAAACATTTAGGTTATGTTATAAATGGTGTTATTTTCAGAGAACAGAAAATAATTACGTTCGGGACGATTAACCTACAATGGCTCTATATGACAACAAATATTGGCTTTTAGCTCACATCAGAAATTCCTTCATATCTACTGATGACACAGGTAATTATTATTTTGTTGTACATATATGAGTTTAATGGCAGAAAATGCTGTATGCTGTATGGTTTCTTCTATTGAAAATATTCAACCAGTTCAACTGAAAAGATTAAATTGATTTGTTGGAAAATATGAAGAGGGTGTTCATAAAATCAGATGTGGGATCATCTGCGACTCAATTCACAGAAAAATCTTTCTATTCAATTGAGAATGTTTCCCTTTTCAACATGAAAAGATCAAATATACCAATCATACTCTTGAATTATGCGCCCTTTACTCTTTGCAAAGTGAGATTGCTTCTAGAAAATGTGTCTTCCTGATGATCGTAGAAGCGTGAAATAGATTTTTGTCGACAAAAATGTATTGAAGACCTAATGAATGCGATGCCAGTCTTGCATCAATGTTACGAATGATTTCTGGTGAGTGCTCCTCCTTGGAAAACAATTTTCTTCATCTTATTCATCTACTTATATGAATTCTTAATTAAGACTGTAATATAATTACATTTTTTCTTTTGAATTAGGGTCCTTTCAAAATATCTATCAGATGTAGTTCAATGTCCCCTTGTGTTTGCAAATATAAGTTGTTCTGGTATGGATGGTGGATTCCTTCTTCTTCAGTTGTCTCGCATCTCTATCAGGCGTTCATACACAATTCGCGATGGATAAATGTATCTTTGTTGTTGGTTTTGGTTGCGTCTTAGTACCATTAGTTCTACCAGTTCCATGTTGTATTGTTTGCTGGCGAACTTTTGTTTGAGGTCGGCTATTCTTTCTTGTATAGGTTGTATGTTAGTCAGTTGATATAATAGCTCACTTGATGGATTATGGAGTGGGTTTCTAGGGTGTCTTATTTTTGTGATGGTTCGAGGCTTGATGTTTTAGCAATTTCCAAATTTCTCATAGCTGGTCTTCTGCAGTTGGTATATATAGGATGGGCATATTCTATGATAGGTCAACAGCTCATTTTGTAGATGTGAGCTGCAGTTTTCACATTGATACCATTTTTCCTGGTTGTCAAATTTTTGAAGTGTTTTGCCCTCTGCGTGCATTTTTTCTTTTATTTTTAGTGTGGTGGTTGAAGTTCAGTTTATTGTCCAAATGGACTCCCAGATATATCGCTGGTTTTGAACATTTTATATTTTGGTTGTTTACTATTATCGAGGGGAGTCATTTTTTGGTGTACGATTGAATATTATCAGTTGAGATTTTTGTGGATTTGGTTTGAGTCTCCATTTGTCAAACCATTCTTGGGTCTTGTGTATATCTGATTGTAGGTTTTCAATTGTATTCTTCAGCGAGTTGTTGTGGCTCACTAGTGCTGTGTCATCTGCATATTGAAGTGTGTAAATTGTCTTTGTTAAATTCTGGATGGTTTTGAACATTGTTGTATATGTCTTGGCAATATATATTATACAGTGTGTCTCACTTCTCATGGAAACACCCCCGTATCTTCCGTAATTATTGGAGTAGAATTTGATATTTCCACGATTGGTAGATATACTGGGGGTGAGTCTAAATTTTCTCATGGGGTTGACCTGAGTGACATACACTGTGCGATGAATATACCGATTTTTGCGAAAAATTACATTAGGGGGCAAGATTGGCTCAAAATTCTTACGGATTCATGATCAGGACATCAACTTTAGTACCACTCTATATTTTCGCTGAAACATTTTCAGTTCTGAAAAATCCGAATTTGTCTCACTTCCCAAGGAAACGCCCCCATAACTTCCGTAATGATTGGAGAATAATTCTATTATTTTCACGATCGTTAGATATACTAAGAGTGAGTCTAAATCTCTTTCGGGGTTGACCTGAGTGACATACACTGCGAGCCAGGGACGATGGATAGAACGATTTTTGCGAAAAATAATATTGGGGGGCAAGATTGGCTCAAAATTCTTACGGATTCGTGATCAGGACATCAACTTTAGTACCACTCTATATTTTCGCTGAAAAATTTTAAGTTCTGAAAAATCCGAATTTGTCTCACTTCCCATGGAAATGCCCCCGTAACTTCCGTAATGATTGTAGTAGAATTCTATTGACTCATATCTATCTTCACTTAATAAAGGGTTCGATATTATCGCACTCTCAGAAACTAATAATGTGGTATACAAATTAAACAACCTGAAGCTTCCAGGATATACATTGTGTTTTAATGAAAGTGTATTAAATAAGTGTGATGGATTTATCTTTTATATCAAAAGTAACCTGCTTATCAATTCAGAGGTTGTTTCAATTAATAGTGCAAAAGTTTTAAGAATGTTCTTAATTAAAAATGATATAAAAATAGGCATTAGTGGTATATACAGATGTCATAGTATAAGCCAAGGATTGTTTACTGATAGTATAAATGTATATTTACACAATTTAGTTTCATCAAATGAGATAGAAATTTTTTGCGGTGATACAAATATTGATCTCATGAAACAGTCTTTTGTTACTAATAATTATTTAAGTTCATTAATCTCAAATGATATGTTACTAAAATAAATAGTGCTACCAGGGAAGTTGGTGGTAGTCGCTCCTGTATTGATCACTTTTTTGTTAAATCTAATTTTAAATCTGAGGGTATAATTTTAAGGGGTGGATACTCCGATCATCATTCCATTCTTCTGAATATAACTTTAAACAAAAACAAAACTTGTAATTCCAAAAAATATACAAAAAAACTAGATGAACAAAAATTAGCAATTCCTCTCAGCCTGGAAAAATGGACAGATGTGATCGGAGAATCAGATCCAAATGTTTGTGCTAATAACTTTATAAAAAAATATATAAAATGCAAAAATAAATTATAAAACCTTGGATAACAAAAGATTACTGGCATCTATTAGAGAACGGACAAGCTAAAAAAATTATCAGCAGTCTATCCTCTTGATGTATCAAAAAAAAAATGTATAATGATTACAGGAAGATATTAACCAAACTTTTAAACTCTGCCAAAGCCAATTATTTTAAGAATCTTTTTACAATACATAAAAATGATCCTCGCCAAACTTGGAAAACTATAAAGCATGCTACTAATGAAATTGAAGGCAAACAAAGTATTACTAGGATTATTGGCGAAGATTAAACAAATGAAAAAGTTACATATAAAAGAAACTTATTTTAGACAATATTAATGAAAATGAATTGATAATTATTATAGGTTCACTCAAAAATAATAACTCTTGCGCCCTGGATAACATTTCAAATATGATAATAAAACAATATCATAAATACCTTATTCAGCCTTTACTTTACATAATAAATTTAATTTTTTCTACAGGGATCTTTCCTAACTCACTTAAGAATACAATAATACTACCGCTACATAAGAATGGACCTAAGGATAGGTTACAAAATTACAGACCAATCGATCTGTCAGTAAAGTTGTTGAGAAATGCATTAAACTTCGTCTAACTAACTACATAAATAAAAATAAACTTCTTTCATGTAATCAATTTGGTTTTAGAGAGTCATGTAGTACTGAGGATGCCCTCATAAAGGTTAGCAGTCAGATAGTCTCCAGCTTTAATTCAAACAAAAAGTGCATGACCATTTTTCTCGACCTGGCGAAGGCTTTCGGCACTGTGCCACACCACATTCTACTGGAACGGATGGATAATTGGGGCATCTCTGAATTGCCAAATAAACTAATCGCATCTTACCTAGATAAACGTGAGCAACAAGTTAAAATTGGAGATGCTCTGAGTCCACCGTGTCTGGTGGAATGTGGTGTGCCATAGGGTACTGTCTTTGGGCCCTTATTATTTTCCATATATGTGAATGGCATTTTTTCAGTTGTTACTGGAGATTGTCTGGTATGCTTTGCGGATGATACATGTATTATTATTAAAGCTGATACTTGGAAAGATGCAATTGAAAAAGCGGAAAAACTTATCTCTACTGTAAAACATTGGTTAGATTGTAGCTTACTTACAGTTAACACTGATAAGACAAAATTCGTATGCTATTCTATGAGAAAATCTGGTCTACCACATATTGATTGTATTGTTATTCATGAATATGATTGTGATAATTACAATCAATGTAACTGTAATATAAAAATTGGCTCAGTTAATAACATAAAATACTTGGGTGTAAATTTCGATAATCTTTTAAAATGGGATACACACATTGACTACGTTAATATTAAACTACATAAATTACTACACAAATTTTACATATTGCGAAATTCGATGTCAAAAAAATCTTTGATAAATATATATTATGCATTGGCAGAATCGGTTCTAAATTATGGAATTTGCATATGGGGAGCTACTTTCAAAAACCTCTTGCTACCATTGGAAGTAACTCACAAAGCATTATTGAAAATATGTTTATTTAAGTCAAAAAGGTTTCCATCTGTAGACCTATTTAATGAGGCCAATGTCTTCCAAATTCAACAACTACATATTAAATCTGTGATAAGATTATTGTGTAATAACAAAATCAATGATAGTATAACTAATCACCAATCAGAGATAAATACTAGATCTAAAAGTAAACATGCACGTATGTTACCTAGAATTTTTTATACTAGTGTAAAGAGATCCTTATTATATCTGGCTCCAAAGATTTATATTTCCTTACCACAGGAAGCTAAAGCAGTAAAATTTGCAAAGATAAAAAGAAATATAAAACCATGGATTTTAAGCACTAACTTTAACCATATATTCCTGTAATTGTCTTATTCAACCACATTTGTTACTGACCATTTTGTTTCAACACAAAATTCCTTTTACGTTATGAACTTGATAAGTTTAGATACATAATATAATATAAACATAATATAATATAAAAATGCAGTATTAATTGAATAGAAGCACCCACAAATTTTCAAATTTATTGTGCTTCTTAAGTACTTACTGAAATAATTTTTTACTTGAAATAAACGATTTTTTATTATTATTATTATTCCCATGATCGTTAGATATACTGAGGTTCAGTCTAAATCTCCTGGGGTTAACCTGAGCGACATACACTGCGCGCCAGGGGCGATGGATAGAACTCTTTTTGCGAAAAATAATATTACGGGGGAAGATAGGCTCAAAATCCCAGAACAGATTTAGACTCATTCTCGGTATATCTAACGATCGTGATAATTGCAGAATTCTACTCCAATCATTACGCAAATTTCGGGGGCGTTTCCATGGGCAGTGAGACAAATACGGATTTTTCAGAACTGAAAATTTTTCAGCGAAAATATGGATTGGTATTAAAGTTGGTGTCTTCGCTCTCGAATTGTTGGTCCAGCTCATTAATGACTCTTTCGCAAAGGGACTCTACCCGAACTTTCTTAAAGGAAGTCTTGTGATTCCTCTCCATAAAGGTGGAAATACAACTGACCCCTCAAATTTTCGACCGATTTCTCTTATTCCGACCCTGGGAAAAATTATAGAAAAGCTAGTCAAAACTAGATTAATGCATTTCATCAAAGTGCATAACATTCTCAATCCTCAGCAATTTGGCTTTCAGCCTCGTAAAAGCACAGGTGATGCTGTCTTCTCTTTCCTGAGAGAACTGTATTGCAAACTGAATCAGAAGGAAGTTTGCGCGGCAGTATTTTGTGACCTTTCAAAGCTTTTGATTGTGTAAATCACGAAATCCTGTTCAGCAAACTCCAACGCTATGGGTTCAGAAATCTAAGCCTCAGTTGGATGGAATCTTACCTGGGAGGCGTACCCAAATTGTGAGAACTGATACGTTGTCTGATACTGGTTCGGTTAGTCATGGCTACCACAGGGCTCTGTATTGGGACCTATCCTGTTTTACTTTATTTCAATGATATAGCTAATCTGAAGATTGACGGAAAATTTACTATTTTTGCGGACGTTACAACGATCCTCTGGCACGATATTGAAGTAAAGAACCTGCACACAAAAATTGTCAAGGATATTTCAGCTGTGAAGGGGTGGTGCGACTCGAATTTGCTTTCGTTTAACATAAATAAAACCAGCCTCTTATCGATCAAGTGTAATCTACCAGAGATTCAAATGGGTACTGACATGTTCATTGAACAAAAAAATAATACCAAGTTTCTTGGTATTCAGTTAGATGATAAACTGAATTTTGAAAGTCATGTGAAAACACTGAGAACTAAATTAGCCTCTGGTTGTTATGCGTGCGGTAGTGTCTAATGAAGTTGGTGCGCCACTGCAAGGTAGTATACCATGCATTGATTGAGTCTCACATTAGATACGGATTACCCTTCTGGGGAATCTGCAATGATCACAATTTCCATTCTATCTTCATCCTACAGAAGCGGGCGTTCGATACCTACTCAATGTTGGACCTAGAGTTTCATGTAAACCTCTTTTCTTGGAACTCAAAATCCTTACCCTTCCAACACTATTTATTCTTGAGACTGTATGTTTAGTCCACAGCAACAAATCGTCATATGATCACGGTTGTTAGTTCTACCCGCCAAAATAACAATCTCAGACTTCCCATTCCTTCATCGACTTTAACAAAAAAATCACTCATTTATAATGCTCTGATATTATATAATCATCTTCCGGCTACCACCAGAAATATTGTCTCTCCTATTCTATTCAGGAGATCTGTGAAAAGACTTCTCATCAAAGAACCATACTACAGTGTTCAAGAGTATCTTGACACAGATTGGAGTTGTTCGAACTTAGCTTAATCTCATACATTCATATGTTCATTGATTTTTGTTTTCTTCGCTTTTGTCTAATTGTAACTATTTTAACTATAAATTTAAACATATTTATTGTTGTTTACCAATCACTTTTTCATTATTGTGGCTATTTTAGCATCAATCCCTTCCATAAAATCTAGTATTATATTTTATGTTTGTATGTTTTTCTATTAGTTACTATAATGACTATGTCTATGAAAATTATTTCTCCCTCGGACAAAAATGTGTTGGTTGTTCAAGATATTGATTTGATTCAACCATTTTAATTGTTCACTTGTATATTAAGCTATATGTATCGTATTCTACTTTACTTCTATTTCTATGGCATGCTATATTTTAGGACTCTAATATCTATATTTTACACTTATGACGTGATCAAGTTATGTTTTGATGTCTAGATGTTTTATGATGTACTAGTTTTTATGATGTACCTGACGATTTGAGTTTTTATCAACACTCATACGCATACCAGTTTTGTGGTTTTATATTTATAAATGCTTTGTCAATAAGAATCCATTCTTCGAACAATAAAGTATATTTTGATTTGATTTGATTTGATTTGAGGTGCTCTGCCATTATGTTGGCTTTGTCAGCGTCTGTTGTAAATTCTTCACTGTTCTTTTTTAGTGTAGGAGTATTCAATTTAGGTTTGAACTTCGACACTTTCTTTTATTTGTTGCCTTTTAGCTCGTTTATTGTGTTACAGGTTACAACCAATCTCGTTTTTCTGTATTGGTGTATGAGGTTTTGTATATTTTTCAACCGACGAAACTAAAAGGAGGAGGTTCTCTATTCAACGCGTATATTTTTTTTTATTTTTTCTATGTATGATCACGCATAACTTTTCACAGAAGAGTCCGATTCCGATGATTTTTTTTTCATTAAATAGGGTGTACTTTGAATTTGAATAAAAAAATCCATCCCTAAGGGTAGCAAAATGGAGGATATTGATCGTTCACCCTTTGAATTTTGGTCCCTTAACCGATTCTAACAGGCATAACTTTGTAGTGGGTTTTCCGATTTGGATGATTCTTTCTTTATTAGATAAGGTATACCTCATAGTTGATCATATCCCAATTTGGAATGGAATAATCCACCCCTATGGGTAGAAAAATAGGGGATGATTGATTTTTCACTTGTGAACATTGGCACACAAATGTAGTTGACATTGACAGATCCTCCTACATCCGTCACAATAATTACATTCTCTGAAAGGATGGAATTATATACAAAGTGATTAAATCAACTAACCAGAACTTTAAAAAATAATTTATATTATATAACAATATATAGTTAAAGCAGATAATCATATTATTTAACAGTTAATAGTTGAAGTAAGCTAGGTGGTAAGTAAGTATTTTGGAAGTAATCAAAAATTAAGTAGGTAGTAATTAGTAGATTTCAATCACAAAAAATTGAAAAATAACTGACAATAAAATTAACTGGAAAGCAAAAAATAAAATAAACCTTCTTAGTCTTAATGATAATTGAGCTCCTAAACTAATGTGGGTAACTAATTTTGAGTCGGCGCCAAACAAACTAGCAATTGAATTAAGTAAAGCGTAAAATGATGGCAAGGAGATGCATAGCGGCATTTTGATTACTTCTTCAAAGTAATATAATGATCTTCGATAGCAAGAATCTGATTAATATAAATTTGTTTGCCTAATTTAAGAGTATTATTTTTTCGGTCCCGAATTATTTGCATTCCCAAGATTTGACTTGCAGGACCTAAATCTTTGGTTTTGAATTGAGAATTTAAATATTCTTTCAACATTTTCGCCTCTTCAAAATCATTGTAGCATAAAATATAGTCATCTACATAGAGTGCAATTATTATTATGTATTGATTTCTCATTTTAAAATAAA
The DNA here is from genome assembly GCA_018342105.1 of Gonioctena quinquepunctata. Classification (NCBI taxonomy): domain Eukaryota; kingdom Metazoa; phylum Arthropoda; class Insecta; order Coleoptera; family Chrysomelidae; genus Gonioctena; species Gonioctena quinquepunctata. The sequence goes on along the minus strand of JAFIRS010003125.1, from coordinate 4,830 downwards.
CACACGGTTCATTAGAAGATTGAATAAATTTTAAGTCATCAAACCATGAGCTTTTTTATTCCACATCCACGAAGCTTGTTTGAGACCGTGAATGGCTTTTTTTTTAATAAACATACCTTATCTTTCCCATGTTCATTCACAAAACCTTCTGGCTGTGCCATAAAAATATCCTTAAACCCACATATTTTTCCCTCGATAGCCCTTTTAACTTTAAAAACCCATTTATTTTTAACGATTGCTCTACCTTTGGGTTTGTGTATTAAAACCCACGTTTTATTGTTGTGGAGGGATTCCATCTCAGATTTCATAGCATTTACCCATTCATCAGAATATTCCCTACTCATCATCTACAGTAAAAGGTTCATCAATATCATTAGAAAAAACACTGTATGCTACAAAATCAGGAAATTCTCTCGTTTTACGATCACGTAGATTATATCTTCTTTCTTCGATAGGTTCTGTCTCCTCATCTAGTGTCTCTTCATTTCCATGGAAAGTTTCGTCGCCGTCTTTTTCTTCATGATGATTCGAATCCACGCTCATTGTTTCTTCAGAAGATCCTTGGTTTTCGGTATTCTCTGTACATAGCTCGTTTTTTCTTTATTAGTTCAATTATGAAATTCGGTAGTTTATGTAGATATTTTATTTTGGTTTTGGGACAGTTTTCTTGGACGAGTTGACTTAGTTTTTTGTTGAATTCTGTAATTGTGTCTCTGTTGATTATGGGATGTTCGTTTATAAATTTTTGCATGTCCTCATTAACCTTTTCAATGTCACATACCTATATTTAAATTGATTTTAATTTCTTCCTCATTTTTGATAGTTTTCTGAAGATCAATTCCAATTTCAATTGCCACGTGGTCTGAACCCAGACCCGGGTGTGTTGTGCAATTTGTTATGTTGTTCTGTGGGTTTTTGGTATATAGCACTATTTCTGGGGATGAGTCAGGATTGTTTGCCATAATGAACGTGGGTGGGGTGATTGCCTTCACAAAAGTAGAATTGTTCAAAAAGTCTTTGATTTGTTTGTTTTTTGTTCGGTTGACATACTTGTGTAGGGCTGCCATCGTGAAAATGGTGTTTTCAATGTTGGAAGTTGGATGTATGTACACTAGGAAACTGGTATATTTTAGTCTTATACAGTCATTTATGTGCTATGAAATAATTCATTGGGGTGCTACATCCAAGGCACAAGAAATATTCGCCATTCAAAAAAAAGCAGTAAGGTTAATGATGGCGGTACGTCCGAGAGAACATTGCAAACCACTTTTTGTTAAAATTGGTATAATGACTCTACCATGTTTGTTTATATACCACTGCATTGTCTATGTGAGAAGGAATATTACTAATATCCCTACTTGTGGACACTCTCACGACTATAGTACTAGAAATAAATATAAACTACAACAACCATTCGCTAGACTATCAGTGTCGCAGAATCATCTGGAATCGATTGGTGTCAGACTCTATAATGCTCTTGACGACAATATCAAATCTGCCTCTAGCTTACATTCCTTTAAAGCTAAGCTGAAAAACCATCTTGTGCTGAAAGCACACTACTCCGTTGACGAATTTCTACAGAAATGAAATTTTCTCACCGATTGTTTTAAAAATAGTTGCTTTTAACATGTCTTGTTAAGTATAGTGTGTTATTAATTGTAAATTGTGCATACTGTTCCGTTTACAAATACTATTTTTCTGTGTACAAATACTGCTTTTTGCTTCTGCTTTTAATGTTATGTAGATTGGTGTCTGTCTTTTTTAAGCTCATCTGACGTGTTACCTAAGTTAGTATGTTACAATGTAGGTTCCTGTGTTGTAATTGAACACTTTTTTAACTAATAAATTGATTGATTGATTGATTGATTGAATGACTGTAACTTGTCTTCTGAAAAAGGAATGGTGATATGTGATGTTTTGTTCAGGGGGTTGTTCAATCTTGGCGGGTTCACTTTTTTCATGTTCAGTGATGGGTTGGTCATCACTAGGTTCCCTCCTCTGACATTTTGATTCGTAATGTTTTCTGGTCTTTGGTGGATATTCCAGTTTTGGTAACTAATTTTTTTTGTTCTTTTCTATTTTTGTTTCTAGAAAAAGCCCGCAGTTGACTTCTTTGTTTTCAATATAGTTGCATATTAGGTGTTTTTTGGGTAGAAAACTGTTTATGTTGGCATATAAAATTTTGAGTGACTTAAACATCAACAGTAATTATTTCTCCTAGTGAAGATTCCGTGGGTGATGCTGTATCTGGTGCATCCAGGTCGAACATGAAAATAAATGCTTTATTTTGTCCTGGAAAGACTACGTTTGTATCTATGTTGAATTCTTTGGCAAACCTCACTTTCAACTTCTGTAGCAGTTCTGATCTATCTTTGTTTTTTGGTTTGTTTAGTTTAGTTTCCGAATATATTTGTTAATGATGTGATCATGTATTATGTATGGTGCGTGAATTTTGTTTTTTTCAGTATTGGTTTTACTTCTTTTGACATTTTATTTAGTGGTTTCATTATTGCATTAGGAATCCTGTCTATTGGTTGTCTTGGTCTTTTTGGGCATTTAAATGACCATGCCTGGTGGTCTTCACTATTGCAGGCAGAGCATTTAGGTGGTAGGTTGGTTTACACTGGTTGATTGATGGTTTTGTCCACATTTGGTACATTTAGGTTCTTGGTTGCAATTTTCTGTGGTATGGGTGAATTGGAAGCACTTTTTGCATGGTATTGGAGTAGGCTGATGGATTACTGGTGTATACTGGGTAGTGTCTGTTTTTATAAAAAATACCTTCATTGAGCAGTTTTTTATAGGATTTCAAGGAGGTTGTTATTATCCTAATAAGTGACGGTGTATTTCAGTGACATATATTATTTCTAAAGGATTGAACTAATTTGCTCCTAGAATTCCCAGGTATGTCCAGATCAACACGTTAAGCATGATATTTAACTGATGCCTCACATCAACGTACCCTTGGGACCGTGAGGTATCAGGGTAATGACACACAGTAACATTTAGTTTAAAACCGGGTGGGTGCTCTGTGACTACACGCTTCAATGTTAACGTTTTGGTGAAGAAAAACGCCCGGTCCCAAGATCGCTGTTTGCGCGTTGGGAAAATTTCAATATACAAAAAAGTTACATCAATTTTTGTGTTTAATTTCATTATTTTAGCAAATAATCATTCATTATCAGAAATTACAATCATTGATTGAATGATACAATCATCGTGACAATAAATACTTTTGTAGCATTGAGAGTTTTAGAAAAACAAGAAACACTACATTAGATATAACTACACGGTCCAAATGGTCGTATTTTTTTGTCCATACTGGGTGGCATCCATGTAATGACTCTTTTTTTTTTCAAAAATCAGTTGTCTAAATTAATTTTCTGCACAAATTCAATGGTATTGACATTTTTATTGACCATCAAATGGCCGAAATTTCAAACAGAGGACCAATCAGATCAGTTTTATAATGATAAAACATCTTCTTGCTGTTTTATACTGATAAAACCGCAAGTAGATTCGATATTGTTTTGCGATAAAACTACACTATGTCCTGTCATTATATGTCAACACATTCAATTAATATATTATATATAATTCAATTCCTATAAGGAAACTGGAAATGCAAAATTGATTAATTACGGTATTTTGAGCTCACTACATACAGTATTTCCATATTGGAATTAAAATAAATACCCTTTTCAGCCTGTTGAATGACCTAAGAAAGGCAGTGAATGATATGATTCTCATATTCTTAGACGATTGAGCAAAGTCAAGCAATGTTGGCACGGATCGTACTTGGACGGGCGACCGCTTGGGAACACCGCTGCCATCGCGTGCCATTGACTTTTTACCATTTTTTTTAATGATCATAGATACATTTTTTATCTATTCAATATTTCGATAATCAATAAGAACCACTTTTAAACATAGGTTTTTTTTTCAGACTGTCACGCGAAAGGCTAGGTTTTGATGCCTGGCAGTGGATCTTTTTTTTGTCAAAATCAGTTCCAGATACAATAATATTTTATTTCATAGTAAAAAATTATGTACAGGGTGATTCAAAAGTACTTCGACAAACTTCAGGAGATGATTCCTCACAATATTTTAATATGAATTGTCCAAATAAATATATGTCCGGAAACGCTTTGTTTTCAAGATACAGGATGATCAAGTTTTATTTTTATTTTCGTTTTCTTTAAATAACTTTCGAAATATAGACCTTAATTGAACGAAAATAGGTATTGAGAGGTTTTTTGAGGTGTCGAATTCGAACCTGATGTTATTATTGCTCTTACTCGTAGGGGGCGCCACCTACACGTCTTTTTCTTTTTTGAAGATTCATAACTTTTTTTAGCGTACTTCTAGCACATTTTTCAGTAAAAAATCAATTCCTCTATCATATCTACGTAAAAAAGCTATCCTTGTTACAAGTCGCTATAAGCAACTGTTTTCTAGATTTTTTTTTTTTTATTTGGACTTGAAAATTTCAAGTCGATTATTTGATAATCGATGCGTGTTGAAGTTATTAGCATTCGTTTTGTTGAAGTTTCTGTGAGTTTTAAAACGCTAATTTTGAAAAAATGGATTATTTAAACAATAATGCTCATTTAGACGTTTATGGTCTTGAGGATGGCAATGCGCGCGAAGCAAGACTTATTTACCAGGAGCGATTTCCTAATCGAGTACTGCCTTCAGCTCCAACATTTACCAGTCTCCACCGTCGTTTGGCAGAAACAGGTAGCTTTAAGAGGGCAGCTGATATTATTGGAAGACCACAAGCAGTCCAAACCCCAGAATTGGAAGAAGCTGTTTTGAACGCTAGTAGGA